>JARQSV010000350.1:698582-714727 GCA_030142285.1 Calameuta idolon | reverse complement strand
ATATATGCCAACTTTCATGAATATCAGTTGACCCGTTTTTGAGTTATTTCGGAACATACACACGGACACTGGATTTTCATATATTAAGATTGTGACGAAAAAAGAGATAATTTATAAATTTAATTAGTCTATTAATTACCGAAACCGAGATAGGGTATGACGGAACGATTGCTGAGAATACCCGAGGAGAATATCGTAGCCAATAGCTGATTTTCGGTCGACAAATAACTATTCTCTGTTCCCAATACCGAAAAAGACAAAACAATTCCAGAAGGGACGGAGAGAGTGCCATCGACTAGCACAGATGATACGGGATGATACAGGGGCAAGGATCGTCTAGATTTTGGTAAGGGAATTTATTAGGACAATGAGAACCTCGGAATAGAAAACAATAACAGGTGTTCTTTTATTTAGCACGATCTAGAATCTCAACAATTAAGAAATGGTAAATTTCAGAACAAATCAAAGAAATAATATCGATAACAATTTAGGAAAAGAAAACTAAATATAAAATAATTTTATTTCCATAAATTCGACCATCGAGAAGTGAGCTCCCGTGAAGCGGGACAATACGCTACAGTACGTGAGGCCTCAGGAAGCGAGACAAACACAATATAATACACGCGTCTTCGAAAAGCGAGAACTCGCGGATTCCTTCTGTTGGGTTCCCAGGGTCACGAGACTTTTGCGCTAAGAAAATATTACAGAATCAAGAAATAGTTCACAAAAGAAATATAGGCGATACACGGAATCTTTTCCACGTTAGCGACACAAAGATCATCCATAGCCCGTGAAGAAATATTATCAGGGTTTTTCCAAGGCCCTGATTTATTTTCCCTAATTCTGTTAGGAGCCTCATGTGGAAGCCTCATAGGGTTCCTTAACGGACGGTCACGCTTTTTTCTTCAGGGCCTTGCAAGGCTAACTGTTCGGGGCCTATACAGGATTACACTACTATTCAATTGATCAATATCACCAATATGAAAGTTAATTATTAATTACAAGACATAATTTTCGTAAGAGGTGGTTATGTAGTAATATTAATAATATTATTTTATTAAAAAGAAATAAGAAAGAATTCGTATATTTTCGTAATATGCTCTCCGAGACGTAGCATTTACGGGATTCGAACCTAAGACCTAATTTTACTTACTAACTACCTAAAGACGACCACGCTTAATCACTAGAGCAAACTGACTATGTGATTTTGTTATACTTAAATTCCACAATAGCATCTCGGATAACAGTTATTCAAAGTCAAAAATTTCAAATCTGTTGCGAAAATAAATCTTAACCGATATTACATTTTGTCATTATAATATTAATTAATTATTTCAGTAACTTAACTATTGAAATAATTCAAAAAACTAACTTATTGCTATGCGAACTGTCAGTGTGCTGTCATTTTTTTTTGAAGAGGCTAAACTGCCGTGTCGGCCACTTGCGGCCAACTTCTGCTGGTGCGTTTCTACTGATTCACTCTGTATATCTAACACGTACTGTCACTACTTATTAAACTCACATATATTCACACTAATATAAATAACAATAACTGCTCTAGCTCATTAAAATTAACAACAATGTTCAAATGTGACCCCAGGATGTGCTTCATGGTCGTTAGTAACGTTAGTATAACCGTATCACAGTTCAAGATCGTTCAATCCTTTAGCTTGATTGTGGATTCTCTTTTAAATCAACTCTAACCTACCTGCAATATACATAAAATGAAAATTAATACGAGTAATTATCTAGTTTTTATTAAATCTGACTACATTAATTGTACTGATATACTTATCAAACACTTTATTTGTTTTTCGGCTTCCCCTCTTCATTATAGAAGATCGGCTTCCTCCAGAAAATAGTCGATCCTCTGCTATACCTGGAAATAAACGAAAAATATAATCATCAATTATCACTATTAAAAGAAACCTACACAATCACATAACGATACATACTTATCAACACCAATACTGACGTTACAACAACTATGATTAAATCCGAAGGATTATTTAACTAATTTGTAATCTAACTTTACTCCACAGGTATGATTAAGTTACGTTTTATCAATTTCGATACTTTTATTTATATGAATGTTTGCTCACTGTTGTAATATTTAATACAGATCATTACCTGATGAAGACTCCCAAAGGGGTCGAAACGTTGTAAATTCGTCTTTTCTTTTCGTGGCTGCTTGGTCGACACCCGGATCGGGAACATTCCCTAAAATACGTATGTATATCTTTTTCAATATCCTTAGTGTAAGTATATACAGGGTGTTAATAAAACGGTGGTAAAATCAAATACAAACAAAGTACGAGGCATTTTTAAATTATTCGCTAATTTGTATCCATAGTGGGAATATGTGTCGAACTTTGCATAACGTCAATTAAAAAATTGTGCTAATTGCGTGAGGCGTATTTATTACTGTAATGGTGGTATTGTATAGCACTCGAAAAAAAGTTGGTAGATACTGATTCTACTTAGCTGGCAGGGATATAAAGGATTTCCCTAGCTGCACAGAGTTACAGGAGTTTTGGAAGATTAGTTGTTCCCCTCGTACGGGACTCCCGCTTTCTTCTCGCTTTCCCTACGTCTAAGAACTGTTTCCCTAAACTAAAAAGTTTTATTGCGAGAGAGTCTTATCTGAATTTCCAAATCCTGTTGTACCTTTATTTCTTTTACTTCTTTTTCAACCAAACTCTCCAGCTTTTCCTTATACCATGTATAGACCAAAATAACGTGTTTTGCGAGACACAAAGGAAACTACGCTTTTGCTTTCTTAATCAGCACACTGTGCAACTGTGATAAGAAATTATATGTAATTAAATTGGTAAACCACGCATGTATTGATCTTGTTATAAACGAGGGTACTGAATTTAACAAACACCTAATTTAGTTGTAGTTGAGCAATAGAATTTGTCAAACAATTTTATAATTGAGTTTCAATAAATATTTAACATGATTTTTAATTAAGGGATGACAAGGACAAAATGTAAATACATTATTAGGTACAAGCAATGCTACTTTCAAACTTTTATTAATTTATTGCATGCTTTGTTGAGTAAATATGTCGCAGGCATTATTGAAATTCCATTATAATATTCGTGTATGGAATATCCTGCTTTTAGTTCCTTCTTATTTATATTATAGACAGGAAGTCAAAGCATCTTAGAGTGGATTAAATATTCATTCCGTAGAAGCTACTTACTTATGCGAAACCTTTTAAAACGAAGCTTCGTAGACTCAGTTTATTACTAAGAAAATATTTTAATAAGGGACTATTGAATAATATCGTTAATATAAATTAGCCTATTCATATGTATTTACTATCTGTCGAATTCGCAATATCCTCATAACCACTTCTGCCTTTCTTCGAATAACGTGAGCTGAATTTCAGTATTCGGAAGCAGCTTGCTAAAACGATGACGTTTCCTACGACTCTTTACTATAAAATGCAATCATAAACATAAGAATACCATCAGCTAGACAAATATAAAATCCCTAAAGTACTAGTAGACTTAACTTTTACGATTTTTTCACTTTCACAGCTCGCCCATACGCTTCAATCTAAAACAGCGAAATTCCTTGGAAAAATAATATATAGAAATCTGACTGTTTATATCAGTCTATATATAATAACATTATTAAAAAGAAAATAGTAACTCTCAACTCTTGTAAAGACCATAAAACATCGTACACTTTGTTATATTTTGTCTTCAGAGATAAATTAGACCACTCCGAACCTGCATGCTACCATAATGAAAGAAAACGCATTCTAGCATTTCACATTTTTGCTTTTTTATATCCTTCGTCTCCCCTCCTAGCCCTCACCATGCGAAATGGACGACATTTTACGAAATAAATCGGAGAAACAAGCAGTTCTGACGCAGCGTGTGGTTGGCGCGCAAACACGATATTGTCTACTATGTCTAGACTCTAGACTCTCTCAGAAGAGACTGAAGAGAGAAAATACGGATAAAGTGACTGAGTAGTTGCGCAGCATACAGTGAGGACAGAAGAGAGTGAGATGTGTGTGTGTGTGTGTGTGCGTGCGCACGCGCGTATGTGTGTGTGTGTGTGAAAAAAGAAAGAGAGAAGGTCTACGATGATCTGGTATTTATGGGAGCACTCAGCGTCCGGTGATATACGGAGCGTAGCACGGTATGTGGTCGCGAACGTGGGGAGACGATACTCTAGTCAAATGTTATTTTCGCAATCGCCGTCCGATCCCAACGCTGCGAATGGTTGCGCGTTCCCAGTTTCTCGTATAACGTAGGTATAATGTTCTCTAGATGTATATATAATATATATATATACAATATTTTTATTCTCTCTCCTGTGCCTCGTAGGGATACGAGAATCGTGACTATCGCGACACGCGCGGAAAGACGCGAAACTGCGTCGGCTGCGTAAATGCAAAATTGTTGTTTTATTTACGACGTAGGACGATACAAGTGCGCTACACCTTTTTTCTGGCTAAAGATACTTGGAGAACGGAGTGTGCACATTGCAGTTTTATGCTACGCGTTATGTTGGAGCAGACTTTTCTTTATTCTGCTAATGTACAAGTGACTTTTTTTTTTTATAACCCAACTGCCTGCTGTTCACGTACTTTTATCGTCGCTACTTTAACGGGACCAAGATTTATGGATTTTCGCATGTTGATATTTTTTTTATGCGTGATCACTAATCTCGTTGCGAATAGAGTTTCGTTATATGTCAGTGAGACCTCAACGGTATGGTTAGTTGGCCATTCCTTCTATTTTCCGCGTGTCTGTAAATCGTTGTGTATTTAACGCGGTGCGTGGGAAGGACGGGATCGATAAAGCATATAGTTTCACCTGGCGCATAAAAATATAATGCGGAAATTCTATATACCCGTGTCACTTGTGGTATATATTTTAAAAAATTTAAGTCAAGGTTTGATTGTTAGGACTACAGTCGGCACTGACACCCTTGGGACTAGCCGTTTGAAAACCTTTGAAACTGACAGCGGTGACAGTGCCGTCGCTAAACCGTAAAGCTACCTGCACATGCACCCTCTATGTATTACAAATTACTGTAGCGCAGCACTTCGCCTAGGGAGATCATTCTCTCTAACTACGTCCCTAGTGCTAAAATACGATTGAATGACAGAAGGGTTAGATGAAAACGGTCAGTGCTCGAAACTTCGTGCATCGAAATCTGTCCGTGTCGCAGGTCCGACTTTATTATAATTATTTTAATTCCTCTGAAAAGTATTTGACGTAAAATTCAGTTAAACGCAGAGATGGCAACTAAATTAAATAAATTAAGATATTAATGAATTTTTAATGTACCTATCATATAGATTTAAATTGCTATATATTACATGTACCATTATTGATGATTTAAGAGTAACTCAAAGCTGTTATAAAATGAAATATACGTATATGACCATCATCTATAGTAATATCAAGTACGTCAGCTTGAATATAAAATGCAATTCATCAGATAATACAATTAATTCATTATATGAATTCATACTCGATTAATATTTTGATCTACGAATCGATTCCTGTCAAAACTTTATTTTTACGTTTTAATAATGACATATGGCTAATGACATATAAGTAATAAAACGATAAGTTGTAGTAGTATACATTTAATAATATTTTATAATTAAAAAAATATGGGTTGTCTATTTATTTAAATAAAATGCTCATTATCATTATTATTATATGCTTGCCAAACACTCTGCTGCGTGTTATTCGCACAAGTACAACTATTAGCGACAGTTCACGTGGTATAGTTAATCATAACTATTTTCATCTACGCATCGTTTTTTCCAACTACTAATTCCCGTATGTTCATCACTCTTCTCAGGTGTAGTAGGATGTGCGTGCGTAGTTAGGCAGAACATTTCTGGTGCGTGAACATCACGAATTGCGTGAGTACAACGTGATCCTGTGTCATTCGAAGGCTACCACGGACTTTTATATAGTACAATACGTCAGCTCATAATTCTCGTTTACGTTGCGTTTAAAATAATATCCTGTTCTTTCTAAATAGCGACCCGGCATCGAATAACGATCATGAGATATGTCTCAAGGGGGAATGACAAAGAGAGGAACAAAAAAATAAGCATTCACAAAAAGTCATTAGAATCTGCAATGACCTACATTTTGAAGCTTCCACTACTAATGTTACGAGGGTCTAAAAATTGTAATTTTTCTTTCCATTCATTAAACGACAGGAAAATTCGTATGACACCCTAAAATAGATTCTCACCCTTCCCTCGGATAGTCTCATCCCTCCAAGCTACCAAAACTTCTCACCATATGGAAATGAAGTATGAATTGTTATAGAATCACAAATTTACTTTTATACCATGGGAACTTGACGCATAAGAATCCCCCTTGCAATAGTTGACAGTCATGCTGAGATAATTATTTTTCATTATCCAACGTTAATGCTGTAATCATTGAAAATTTCAAACCACTTCAGACACTCGATGATGACTCGTACGTATTGCTGCGTGTGACTAAAAATCTGCTGCTTGTTAAAAAGTAGTGCGATTCGTTAGTGGCTGATTGTTCTTATCGTATAAGGAAACACAGGTGGTACGCGATATACCTAGGGTATGTTTCGAAATTCACAGCCAGTACTACGAGTAGTATCATTGGGTTGCTGTTTACCTGCATGCGATAGAGGGAGAGAGTCAACTATGTTTCCAGTATTAACAGTGAATTTCGGAACGTTCTTCTATTTACTTGAGATAAAATGATTTTCATGTTGTCACATAATCGATGGAAAATCTTTCCTAGAATTCAATCGTAGATGGGTATCTATACACATATCCATATCTGTAATATGAAATACTGTGAAGATTACGGGTTAGAGGTAGTCACGCGATAACGGTGATAAACGTTTCGCTCTATATCGTCATGAGCTTTGTCTATCAAGTATCACGCAATGCAAGAACCATGATATTCATTTTCAACGATATATCGTGATTGTTTTGCTTCCTCATAGAGGAAGCTATGTGACGGTGGAAATTTATTTTTTTCGAGTTTTTCATGTCACTATATTCAGAATATACCAAAACGTAGAGAAAACAGATTTGGAGAAAATGTCCGAATGTGTGGGTGCGTGCGTGCGTGCGTGCATGCATAATAGCCTCCCAAAATTCAAACGTGGATAACTCGCGAACGGTTTTAGCTACAGCCCCCAAATTTTTCAGGTATGTGCAGCCCTATAATCCCTTCATTGATTATCATTTTCGTCATGATTTAAGCTGCGGCTCGGATTTCATGTGGTTTTCAAATTCCTCAAAAAGGACAAAAAGGACGTTATCACTCTAGCGATCGCAAATTTTGTGATACTCGTCTAAATAGTTCTTGACGAAGAGATTTGTACTCAAGATTGGTTGGTATTGCATTTGGACCGAATCCATCGAGAAGTTTTGTTTTTATGATATTTTGAATTTTTCGAAAAATTAATTTTATAACTGTAACTAGCGCTTACTTCAACGAATCAAACGGCAATTCTCTCTTCGGCGAAGATCGGCCAAGCGGATCTAATTTTAGAGCAAATAGAAATTTCGCGGTTCGGTAATAAATGAAGATTCATCTATGAAAAAGCCAAAGATTAAAAAAAAATGGAAATGCTTTCTCATATAGGAACTTCGTACACTACCTACGAGTCGGAGGAAAAAAATTGGAAGTTCCAACTTGCAGCATTTTGCTTTCTCATTTATGCTTTTTTGGATATACTATTCTTCTCGGAAATTAATGTCGATACGAATTAATTTTATATTTTTGGAAATAAAGTAAATAAGTGAGTTTTGTAGCGTGTGGGGTATCGTAGGAAAATTTTAATGATTTAAACTGTGTACTATGCTGCGGAAATATTCGCATAGGGACATTAAAATATTTTAAAAAGAAATAGAAGCATAAGTGCTCTTTTTTTTCTTTAATTATCGAAGAATTACCAATTTACAGGACCCTATGCTTTGCACTAATTGGAATTTTATAGCTGCGCTGGCTAAGGTCGGTGAGAAAGAAGTAATTCTCACTTCATCTCGTGCAATAGGGTGAATCATGCCAATCAACCCTTATGCTGCCTGAGTCGTAGGTGCTGGATGCTTCGACCCCATAGAACTCGGACGTCCCACAGAGCGATAACGAATTAACTGCATGTACTGCATCATCGTGTCGAAGGGTAGGTACGTGCGTGAGTATGCAATTTACAGATGAGAAAATTATATATCTCTGTGAAGGGGTTAATTTGCACAAAAACTTGTGGTGGTTCGCATCCTGGCACACATATGTAATATATATGTAGGTAACTGTGGTTTGTATAAATATAAATGATATAAAATTAAAAATCGTTGAAAATCAAATACTCACCCCATAAATATTCAACGACCATATCGCATGCGTTATTTGTACATACGTATTATACATATACATCGGACTGAAAAGGGCGGTAACTTCGTTGTGAAGTAAAGCTCGGGGGTTGCTCGCACAAAATTAACGAATGACGATGACTCATAATTTTCCATCTCTTGCGATCTGCTCGAGCGAAGAAAAAATCCAAACAAGCGCATCTGTGGTCTCTCTTGATGTCCGCTGGGCTACATTTTTGCCCGGATGAATCGCTTAACGTGATCTTTGAATGCTCGAGCTTCATGGAATCGTTCAGGCACATAAGCACTAATCGATTGATTTGAATTCCCGGAAATTTTCTCCTATACAGTGACTTCGGAATTCAAGTAAAAAAAGCGTCAGACGACTAGGCCATTGAAAGAATTCTTGGAAGTCCATTATATCTTAGTATTTTTCCACACTGTATTGTTTAATATTACATCAGGGGATGATCACTCTTTAACTGTGAACTTTCTGAAAAGTTTGTCCGCGTGGGATGCTGCTAATAGCTCCATACGCTGTTATTTCAAGTATAAGGGCCGCGTAAGGTTAAATGGCGTTTTTGGGGTTCAGAAGTTCCCTGGGTGTCTCGGTGCCTTGGACCGGCAATAAAATTATCATTTATTCGTGGGCGGTGAGGGGAATTCAGGCAACTGCTTGAGGTTTGATGCAAATATGTCGACTGATGCATTATTCAGGAAGGAACTATTAGAGTATGTATCTATTCTGTGCACCCCATATATCGGGTACATGGGCGAACTGCAACTAGGCGAACTAAACTGCCTCAACGGCAGTCACGTGTTTGTATGTGCTTTACGTTTTAATATATTCCCTCTGAGCATCGCATCTCGCTAAAAGTTCACTATCAAAATGCATCCGTGCAAATTGACAGTATTCATCTGAAATGCAGGACTTGATTGATAAGTATACTATCTTGAAAATACCTTATAGTTAGGTAGATCATAGTCGAAATTTCGATATCGAAGATACCAAAGGGATCGATTTATTTATACATCCCTGAAAATTGACAATTTGTATAATCGACCATTTGTAATCCTCCTGAATTGCAAGGTCCCCAAGTCTCTAAGTTACGCATCTTGATTTTGAGGCTTCTTGTTGCGTACTAAGAAAGGGTGGCTGTACCTAATGAACGGTTAGGCATTTGCTCCCTAACAAAGTACCCTCAACGACCGCCTACCCATCTCCCTTACACCACTGAGAGAATTCACTGCCTTTGAATATGCAAATAGCGGTCTGTTTAAGACGTAGCAAATAGTCAAGTCGCAGTCAGTGAATCGCGAAACATTTCAGCTATAGAAACTATATCGATCACTAAGGATTTCATTGAAATACTTGAAAACTCGCAATTTGAATTTTAAAAGAAAATATATAATTACGTTAATAATTAATGAAGTTCGATTTACTATAATCATCGTCAATCAATACTCACATCGAAATTGCAGGAAAATTTCCTGTCAGGATGTTGACCAAGCAGCGGAGTGAAGAAAAAGATTTACAATGTTTCGTCCTCTTTGGGGGTCTTCCTCAGGTAAGAATCTGTATTAATTTAAATATTCAATATGTTACAAGTAAAGAAAGTTAAGAAATATATCAATGTGAATCAGTAAATTTATCTGAATTATTAAAAACTAGTATATAGTGTAACGGTTGGTTATCGGCGGAGTTATTTTCTCTATATTAATTATACCTGAACGTCACTGAGGGCACTATTATCTACCGGTATCCCCACTATCTTGTCACGGGAATCGAGGTAGGTCAACGCACGATGCTCCTCGTCCCTTTCGCTAAATGGCTGTCTGTGAAGCAACAGCGTATTCCGGTAGTGTATTAAGTGTGATCACCGAATATCTCAGGTATATATATACATATTATTAATAGTACGATAATTCACCGTTAGCATATAATTTTTAGTCTTTCTTTTTGTAAATTCCCCTTCCTAGACCAGCGACAGGGTTTCTGTGTGGGTTACTCCCTTCAATCCAAGGCATAAATGAGACCCACTTGGCCTAAAAGAGCATGAAATTCGAACTACAATAAGAGTCCATCGATTCATCCTGATTGAGTTTCTGTTATTTGGAAAATATGGACAAGACGATAAGCATAAGGACAATTGAGACAAAAATTACACCACATTAGACATCGGTATTGTTCAACTTCCTCATTAAATGCTTATACATATTTCATTGACTAAGGATGGATCCGTGAGGATTTTTCACAGTTTAATTTGAACCGCTTATATTTTGACGATAGATATAATCTTACCTCAGTATGGAATGAATGCAGAATGAGTGTTTGCGTGAGTGTTAATTTTAAGTTTTAAATGTAATTGACATAGGATTGATTCTTGCTATATTTTATTTGTTCTTATGTGCATATATAGATATACATATATTATTATTTTTCTTGTATATTTCGTTGTATGACGGTCTGGTCACGTAAGAACTATGAGAATAAAATAACCAGACAATACAATAGGTATCATAACGTAAGAAAAAAAGCTTTGACTCGTCTGTATAAATCCAGTAGAAAAATATCGATTGGCAATTAACACCATGTCATCCATGGTGAATCCCATTTAAATCCCTCTAAGCTCGGAAGCCTTATCGCTTATAATTCTTGGCGAGCATAGTATCGCGCTGCGGTATCATAGCAAACTACCGGGTCATTAATATGAAGCGATGCTGCGGCAGTTTTGCATCCCTTAACGACGCCCCGCAATAACGGGCGCATAGGGGTTCGGCTAAGAAACGTGAAGGGTCGAAAGCGACGCGGAGATTAAAATTCTAGTTAAAGGGTTGCTGTTGAATAGGGATTAGTTTTCGGGTGTATATAAGATGGTGCTTAATAGCGCCATAACGAAGACGTAGCATAGGTCGTTGCAGGGGACTTAGATGGATCGATCCATTTCCGATTTAGTGAGAGCGACGTATTGCGGAAGTCCTACTAAATCTTATTCTATCGCGATGATGAAAGGGTGGCGGGCAGCATGTGATCGGACTTGGAAATGACGCTTGTAAATCATTGAGCAAAAAAAAGTATCAAACAGATAACTCGTTATTTATGAGCAGCAATCAGGTTCCATACAATTTTTTTGTATCTACATATACCCTCTTTAAATATAATATTCTATGAATCATTTCAAATTTTTATTTGATAGATTTGATGCTTTAGATTTCAATGAGAATTATTACCAGAGAAGCACAATTTAACGTGCGTTTTTTAATTAAGAAGGGCTAGTGACAATGATAGTAGTAACGATGAAATAATAAGGGATGAATAATTTGTCATAAAATCATAACATATTTTAATTAAATTTAAACGTACTTTAAAACCTTCTTTCGTCATAGTCATTTGTGTCAGACTCATCTATGGCTAATAAAAATTAAAATAACTCTGGGCATCGTTTCTAAGAAGAAGGGTTATTGGGTTCTTCCAAAGAAAATAACAGTACAGCGACTCGTGTTTATTAATAGAATTACGCGTTTTTATACATTACTCTTGTAGCTCGTAATATTTGTTCACACATGTTCACCACGCGTGGTATTCCTTTTGACTATTGAGTTACAACCTAACTTTTGAGAAATCACGTAAAATCGTTCTCGACCCCTCTATAAGGAACCTCTGTTTTACCAAAGCGTTGACATAACCTAGAAAAAAATGTCAATGATGTTCCAAGCACCTTGAGAAAAAAAATATATCAGCACCACCGACCGTATCACGTAACACCATACAGTCACCACCAACACCATACGAGCTGATAAAATAATCAGACCGGTATCAAGTCGATCTCATCCTATTATATATTATTATTTTTTAATGAAAAATAAGTATAAAGCAAAATATGCAGCTCCAAATACTATGGTCCAGAGACTCAATCCCATAAGTACATCTAGAACAAAGGACACGAGTAGTACCCATTCTTAATCAGTCAACTTAACAAGAAGATCATGACATTTTTACGTATGGCTTTACCAATGAATTAAGGTCGACCCTTCCTGCATACCGATTCTCATTTGTCCCTCTTCCCTTCTGGCCCTCTCGGTGTCTATCACGGTGGGCATTTATCTGTTGGTAATCTAATCAAGTCGCGAGACTCGGTGACCGACAATCGCGTTATGCGACGAGCCGGCCAAGAGATAAAGCCCATCAGACACGGCAAAGGACTGCCTCGTCTACGAGTTACCTAAAAGTGAGATATCTTTCGAACGTTACAGACAGGTGAGAGACTTTGCTCTATGGAGGACCAGTTGAGTCTCCCCCCTCCCCCCTCCCCTATTATGATGATTGTGACATTACGAGTATCGTGTGCCATTTACAGGATGCTTTTATGGGATTTACCGTTAGCTGTAGTTTCAGATAAATGGATGTATTGTTAAGTGGTAAGTACTACTGTGATTTGCTGACATTTTAATTGATGTTATTCACTGGTACAGACGGTCTGGCAGCGCGGGATCGTTTCTACATATAGTAACAACAGAGAGGTTGCGTGGGATTTCGAGAAATTTAAAAAACCATTGGATTTTTTTACTGTTTAAAAGGAGAAAAAGGGATACGGGTTTTTTGAAAGGGAAAGGGATTGTGTCAGATGCGATATTTCTGTATGAGAAACGGATTGAGATGAGCACTTGAGGGCAATAAGAAAACAAATTAAACGCTTGTTAAGAAAATAAACTCAGAACCACAGATACGCTTTCGACGAATACGCACGGAGTAACACGGAGTAATGCTGTAATAAACGAGAAACGATAAACTGAGAGCGTGAAATTCTCGATGAATTAATGGATCGTGAATGGCTGTAGAATCTTGGAGGCAAAGTGTTTCAACCTCAGAAACGGATGTGAGATATAATATACCCACCACGTTTCCGACATCTGTTTCACGGGCAGGTGATATCGTTTGAAAATCCGGTATCTATTTTCAATTGAAAATCTCTCAGGGTTGTTTTTTGACGAAAAGAAAGTCAGTGCTTCAGAGACTAATTTACTGGGTGTTGGAGAACAGTAAATGTGTTACTGATCGAGAAAGTTGACCAGGTGACTGCAGGTTGTTTCAGCGTACAAAGATGGTTGTACGATAAAACAAGATAGCGAAAACAATTGACAATGTGCGTTCCCTTAATGTCGGAACCGACTACGCTAGAGGATCGGTTAGAAACAAGTCGGGCCACCGAGTGAGTTTTACGAGCGGCTGTTTATTCGATAGGGATGCGTTTCTAACGCTCGCCAGATATGCCCTACGAGCCCAGCACGACATAAAACAGACTACGCCACGAGAACCGTTCATGGACGAGACCCTTTATTTAACAACCTGTCACCCCTCAAAAATCTATTCGAGTTTTTTTCGATATTTCAGCTCTCCCTAAAAATTATCCCCCATTAATTCACACCGATCGTATGGATATATCGAGGCAGGCGCATATATCCACTCAATGTGAACTGAGCTTCGATGCTGCTCGCAGGACAATGGAAATACAGCTTGGGTTTTATTGCTTGGCAAATCGACCACAGATTTGGTGGTACGTTACGAACTTCAATAAATTGTTCTACGTATAGGTATTAAACGATCATCTATCCCTATCTACTGTGCGACACTGTACAACGCGATAGGCGCTTCTGGAAATCCGTTTTCAGAACGGCCGTTTTTTGTCTGCACCACAATTCCTAGTAATGGTCCAGTAGCGTCGAGTTCCTTCGCTCTGAGTGATACGATCCAGAAAAGTTGGTGCTTTTGTGGGTGGAGAAGCTAGAACGAAGAAGTCAGGCAGGCTGAGGCGGGCAAAGCAAAGCAAAGATGCTGCTTAATGCAAGTCCTGGACCGACAGAGAACCAGTCAAAAATAATTACACGGTCATTAATTACCGAATGTGACCGCCCTCCTTAAGATAGTGGTTCTCAATACTTGTAAATTCTTACAGTTTTTCATAGCTCAGCGTCTTGATTGCAATTTAGGGTTTACTTGACACTACGAAATCCTCTTGTTTTCCTATATAAGAGCAAAACTCGTGATGAAATTTCAATGAAGCAAAGATGGAGGAAATTCACGGCTTTCGTCAATATGGTTTATATTTCTTTATACTGACGTAATTTCAGAAATAGCTTGGATTATTTTACTGGAATTGCAGACATTAAATCGGATCTTTAATTAATATTTATAAACATACCGTTATTCAAACTGGTATTTATCTGCATATGTCTTTGCATTGTGGCTTCAGATGTACAACGATATCCACCATTTACTTACCATAGGATTTAAAGCGGGTTTAAATGCGGTTTGAGAACACTCTCCGGTGTAAACAGGTTTTTAAGCAAGTGGCTCGATATTCGTTCTAGAGCTGTATAGAATAAAAAGAATACAGGCTCACTTGATATCTGGATCATGCGTTTATGATAATATACTTCGGTTACCTCGTTAATAATCGACTGACTTATTCCGCGTTCAACAATAAGAACATAAATATTAAATACATATACATTATGTAGGACATATTTTTCGTTAATTTTACTAAGTACAACATGGAATATTTTTAAGCTCAAATACTCTACCATTGTATGATTGCGCTTTCGTGATAAACGCATAGGAATTTATATTAAAAATATTAAGAATGATCAATTAATCATTATCAACGGAGATTCTCCCACGTGATGTACGTAAGCATTATGGTGTATTTTATGACGCAATTTTATTAGCTTTTATTACGCGTTCGATATCGATTCCACATTAATCAAAGACATTCGAGATATATACAATATGTACAGGTATATCGATGTCATTTTATCGAAACTGTTCTTGTTTGCTTACTCCCATTCGAGAACCACTGTACAGTCGTCGCTTCGCAAGGAAGAAAGAGACTTGAGACATCGCAGGCTAGCAGATGAGCAGATTGCTCTCATTATCCCTCAGTATCCTGAATTTCTCCCGAGCCGGCACTCTGTCTTCCCATTATCTACCTTACTCTCTCAGCCTGCCACTTGCACATAATAATGAGAAAACAAAAGGCAGAGTGTCAATGCTGTTGAATTGACATTTTCAACGGTATACTGACACTCTGCTGCTCGTTTAATCTCATATTTTTGCAGAAGGACAAGAGATCCTAAACCTATTAGGAAACCAAGAGTACATACCGGATGTAGAAACGTGACGTAATTGAAATCGGTGTACTGCTTTGAAGTAGTTCTATAAATTTCATCCGTCCTATTTATGGTAAATTTTTTCCTTGTGATTTTTCACTGCTCGCTTTACGGAAAATTGATTAGACGGTCTATCCGGGTACCGGCTGGGATGAGTAAAGTCATGAGAACAATATGGTAATATATTAAGTTTCTGGCATTTTGTCCTCTGCCAGCTGACAGTGTATTGTGCTTTTAAATGAAACGATAGAATAAATATTACGCTTGATACCGCGTAATCGATTCCATCGTGACCATCAGGTGCGAACAGGTAGATTCTTAGTATGGGATTCTACGGTGACGGTTATGGGGTTACGTTAAATTGAGGTACGTGCGATACGGGCCAACGGCTGCAGGAGGTAATATCAAATCAGAATACCGCGTGAAACCCCGTCCCATAAATTGTAATTAAATCATAATGCAAACCCACTCTATACCCTCCTTCTCAAACAGTCCACCTACGTCGCCCATATGGATCCAACCCCTCCATGTACCATGGACATGTTAGGTACACGCGTCTGGAAAAGTTGAGACCGGTAGGTACAGTCGATGATATGGAAAAACTATTAAA
>JARQSV010000350.1:642792-696245 GCA_030142285.1 Calameuta idolon | reverse complement strand
TTTTTTTAAATCGGTCATAGCTTCACAGAAATAAACAAAAATTCAAGTGTTCCACTTCAATTGGACGTTACTGTATAGTATATTATATACATATAACTGCTTTCAAGATCAATTTATTTATCACAAAGGCAACGAACGAGCAACCCCTTTTCTGATATTCATAAGTACTGGTTTCATCTTTGTATGTTACACCCATGACTTTTCGTCACCTCAAACAAAATTGTCAGCCTGTAGCCTACGCTATGGGGACTGCAGATGAAATAGTTTGGCCTAGGCTGTCCTGATACAATAGGGGTTCTTGCGTAGGATTTCTCGTATCTCTCAGATGGGTATACGAGGGGTAGGACACATCTCGTGTATCTTACATTATATGAGTATGAATTAAATGTATCCATTCCCTCGAGGACAATTTCCCTTTACTGATATAAGTGTGATTATATTGTAATTGAAAGGACACTCGTCATGCGCAACATTCTTTTTCCTCGTATGTCGAACTGTCTCCACCAGTTTCATGTGGAAATATTGTAATAAATTATGTGGAGAAAGCATTGATTTTTCTTTAAGATAGCAAAGTGAAAGTTATAGTGGAAATGTTAAACTTTTCTTTGACAATGATGGATGTGGAAGAACTGTTGTTATCATTTATGAAAGGGCATAAGTAGCTATGTCTCTGTTTGTAACTGTATAGAGATTATTCGAATTACTAATGGAAATATGAAATTCGTATTGACTTTCTATGGATGTTTTAATAATTCATTACACCGAATAAATGTGAGTAGCTCAGCCATTAGAAAAGTTTTCGATCAAATCGAAATCCGTAATCCAGGACGGTTGTTTGCGGCTGTGGTCCGCGTAATCAGATTAATCCGCTTATGCTTTGATTGATTGGATATCGTCCGCGTGACGTCATGGCGATCCATCACCGATCAACCAATCAGGATGCGCTAATAAACATGGATAATGAAATGTACGAAGGATTAAAACTTGGTCGTTTGCCAGAAAAGTAGCTAAGCGATTCATTAGTGGTACGTAGTATATACATACATATGTATGCTGCATTGCAACGTGGAGATTGGCGAATATGCAAAAAATTCGTTTGCCGTTTGCATACAGTGGAATTAAATAGAAACAAAAAAAGGAGTGCATAAAATGAAGAAGGTAACGAGTGGGGTAGTTTAAACCGATGGACATTTTTCCTGAGGGAAAATTGTCGGAAACAGAACGAAAAAATTCGTAATAACTGAAACGATGTATTTGTAAAAAAAAAAGTGCAAAAAGAGAAAAACGAATGAACATGCTTGTTGAATAGTGTGCGTTACTTTTGTACAGATCGATGGAAACGAAATTGTAGAGGATTGGAATTTTCTCGAAATAATTCTCCAGCCTTTTCAATACTATCGGATTAACGTCGCATGAGAATGGTTTGATATTTTCTGTCAGAGATTACTTTATGAAGCTAACGGTGCAAAGGGTGGAAACGTTGAGATGGGGTGGTAATATCGGAGCCCGGTAACGGAGTTAGATCATCCCGTGACAGGAGGGACAAGTAATTGCCAGAGATGCCACCCTTTATAGATTAATAAACGGTCCGTTGCCAGAGAAAATGACAAAGTCAGATTCCATTTCGAGCTATATTGAGTGGGTGATTAAGTTATCATCACTAATCGCTTTAACGAGAGTCAAATGGTTTATTGTTTAAGGAAAATAATGGTTTGCTTGTTCAAGCACAGTGAGTTCTTGGGAAATAAATTTATTGCCTCAATGATAGTAATGAAATATATTATTTACATGGCTATCGTAGATTGGCCGTAAGAAGTAATTATAACAATATCCCCAAGTGCAAATATTCGCTCTGTGTAATTCAGAAGTTAAAAAAAAGAAACAACTAATAAATAAGAAAAAGCTTTGTATTCTACAATCGTACAAAAAATCTTTCATCTTTTCTCTTTTCTTTACACGCTGAATGTTCTTAACGTTAATCATTTAATTTATGTACAACAATCAGTAACTATTAACACATGATACAGGAATGACTGACTGCGCAAAATATTTTCAAAAATGTATAATAATACGTTTCACTCGTGGTAAAGGTCAAATATAAATATTACTTAGTTCCCATTTCTGAAGTATATGTACAACGTTCCTTAATGGATAGACATATCACATAAGCTAACATTATCTTAGCTTCATCAGCAGTCATATTATTTAAGAAGCTCTTTGCGGCCACCTAAGTAACTAGGGACTAATAAAATTCTTGGACAGCCAATAAATATGTGACAAGAGATTGTTATTGTACGTAGTCTATTTAATGTACGTATATTTGTATGCACGACATTTATTTTCGTATACGCCAACAAGCAAGTATCATTGACTGAACCACGTTTTTCCTCGACGGGGATTCCTTGAGTCGTACCTTGCGTAATGTAAATCCACAGGACACACACCACTCACTTACTCACCTATGGCACGATACAAATCCAGTCTCTACATATGTAGAGAACAGACCCATGTGAGGTTTGCCAACGCGCCGACTACGGCCGACGATTGGCTGCATCACGGCACCTCGTTGGTACTCAACGGTCGAAGCTGTATGACGAGCCAGAGTTGGCGAGATGTACGAGCGAAGCTTGGCTGTCAGGCGGCGTCGAAGCGGCATCTGACGATCAGAACGCGACTATGGGTCAGCGTTGTTCATACTCTCGTTCCGTCATCGTTTCGACGTTAGGCTCTGCAGCTTCGGAAACGTCGGTTTCCATCGTTCAGCCAACACTGATTAATCGTCGCTCGTGTATCGTTGGCACCACCTGTACACCCAGAGTCCAACCGACTCTCGATCGTAAATTGGCAGCAAGTCGGCAGTAGACGATTGGTACTCGACTGTGTGCTGACGCTGTCGGGCGATCGAGGTAAATAATGGCGGATAAAAGAATGACTTCATATAGTCGCGTAAGAAAGTATCGTTTTCTTTTTTTCGAAAAAATAATTCATTGACTGAAATAACGTTTTCTCTATGTTGTGAAGAGAGTTCTTAAGCAAGTATACGAGAAGCACGAACGAGCACTAGTTCACTGTGGCGCCACCAGTTGGCCACTGTAACTCGCAAACTGAATCAGAAGACCCTGGAAATAATTAGTCCTTCGATGTTGCTGCTTGTTCCATGAATTCAGTAAGCTTCAGTATGATTATATCCTGCATCTTTTATTCAGCATCTCTTATCCGTGAGAGAAGCATTCATTTTAAACCATACCGTCCGTCCGAAGAGCTAAGTGGCCAAAATCGTCATATGAGGGAACTGGTGCTTCACTAGTCTTAGCAGTTGTAAATAATATACGTTGCAATGTATAAAAAACGGTCAGTAGTGGCTGAGCTGCAATAATGAACGTAGGGCCAATACTGGCGTCAGGTCGGATATTATCCTCCCGACATAAAAGTGACTTTAAACTGACGTTGGCAGAGTCGAATATTTAATCAGTCAACGTAGAACCAATGCTGCAAACGGCGCCGGCCCGATACGGTAAGCAACGTAGAGCCGCTGCCACAGTCGACGTATGGCCAACATTAATATTCTGTCGCGGGCAACGTTTGGGTGTATCGTTGGGCCGGTGTTATCATCCCGCCGTTAATTGGATGCTGAGGCGACGTTGGCGAATGTAGTTGGGCCGACTTTCCAACTCAGGCGAGTTGGGGAGCACATGGGGAGCCTTTTTTATTCTATGTAATCGTCGTAGTTACTTGGCGGTCATCCCAGGTGGCAATACGAAATTTGTCAATAATCTTACGACGTACTTTCTTATGGCTTATTAAAATAAGTATCCACAAAATCAGTTGAATCAATCGACATATCTTTAACACGATAAGATGATTAAAGCACGCCAAAAGTATGCCGAAGAACCGCGGCGCGCGCATTAGTAAATATAGTCTGAGAACAAGAAAATATCTTTTCCTTAGCATATTTGTTTGGTTATTGGCAAGCATTTTAGTACTCTTTTGTATCCTAATTATGTTATAAGCAGTAAACCCAAAAAGGATGTTATTTAAAAATAACGTGATCAATGGTATACCAAAGAAATATAAATTGACAGTGTAATTAGGTCCTTTTCGAAAATCTAAGTAATTAACTTTAAGAGGAAAGTCATTTAGTACATCTGGAATGTATTCTAAAGCGCCGGCTATCGCAGTAGGTATGAGTGCGCCGGTCCAAGCAACAGCGGAGTACATAAAAAATTGTTTGTACTCTGTACGTTCATTCTTTTCATTGGAACCAGGCATCCATCTGAATCTTGTTATAACGGTCGTCATGTCAAAGCATATAAAGTTCAACCAAAAGACCGATGCCAGAGTGAAGAACTGGAAAAGTAGCCACAACGAGATGATAACATGATTATTTAGATTACAATTACAAAGATCAAAGCATCCCAACAGGGTCAATATACTTCCTATTGTTAAAAGAGATGCATTGTGACTCAATATAGCACGATTGTATACTGTGTTCTGCCCGAACTCCGATACTACCATATATCAGAAGTACAATTAGATACAAAAAAAAACGTGGGCAATGTTGGCAGGCATGTATGTTTTCACCCCAAAAAACAATAGTAGCCAATCCGTCGTAGAATAATATTCTACAATCTTTATACTTTGAACAAATAGCTATCACTTCAGTGTCATTCGTTAAATTTTCCACGCAACAGTTGCTCGGTACAAAGTCAGCAAGGTACGTACAGTTTGAAGTATAGTTTATTATGGTAGGCTCCAGATTTTCTGGACACTCGTAAATTTGCGGCAGCTCTTTCGGGGATGAAAATTATTTGTTATATTTATTTTCCATGCCTGATTTCACCGGTATGCACTTGTACTCTTCGTTAAAATTATAACCAGAGCTACAACACTTTTTTAGTATATCTATACTATGATAATAAATAACTTCACTTTGTGCGAGTGGCAGTAGAGCGAAGAGAATCGTGATTTGCGAAATTATACTAATCGCAAGTGCGTGCATCTTGGTTGATCCACCGTGTAATACTGTCGGTCTTTCAATGATCTTTGTGAATGTTGTGAATAGCAGTATCTTATGTTTATTCGCATTATTTCGTTATGTAAGTAGCACTATCGAGGTTAATTCTACGGATCGTTGTGAAGTTTCTAATAGTAGAGTAATGGCAAATTCTCATAAAATCGGATGCCATAAGCCGCATGCTTCCGGAGATTTCTCGTAGGAAAAAAAATGAACGTATCCACTTCCTATGGATGGATTACGCAATGCACTTTTTCTACTAGATTGACTGTTCTTTTGTCCTGTAATATCTGTGCATGAGATATCGAAATATAACGTGAAAAAACGCAGAAAAAAATTATCCATAATTTACATACACATAGAAAAAGAGTTTCCCGAGTTTTCGGAAATAAAACCTGTAGCATGCACTCTCTAACTGTAAAGATTGTAGAAAAAAGATTAGTAAAATTCGTTCGATTCCCGAATTTTTTTAGACGCTTCGCTACACCACGGGCGAAAAGGAGAATTATAATTGCTAGTCCGATTAGCAGCAGTGAGTTCTAGATAGGATAGAAAATGAGCTATGAATACACTAGAATAGTATAGATTATTCAGAAGACTGTAATCATTACCATTTCGAAAGTGTATCTGTATTTGTTAGTGGTGAATACTTTACTGCAAAATCAGGACTCACTGCTAACCGGATTAGTAAACATTACTGTTCTCTTTTCTTCACGTTAACAATAAATGAAACGAATTGCATGCATTGTCATTCAAGTTTTCCTTATATAGATACACATTGTTATACAAACTTGAATGCATAAAATGTTCCCACTTTTTCACGACGTTGCCATGAAATATATTGCAGGGAATTCCAATTGTGGGCGACGCGTTTTTTTCTGGGTTTTCCATCTTGTCTTTGTCCTCAAGACAGTCATCGAATTAGAATTTCTCGAGATACAAGACAATATCGTAGCTACTGTAATCCATTTTTAGTGACTGTTGATGTATTGTCCAGGACATTAGCGTAATCTCATAAAATGATATATTGTGATCCGAGCGTGTGCCAAATATATGAATGTGCTTAAACCGCGGATCTTCCATGAGTCACACACGATCTCCAAAGACTTTACAACTAACCAAGCATAACAGGTTGCTTCGAGCAGTCTCTGGAATTCCAAGATGTTATGTGCTCACATTATCATTCTGGAATACATTGAATATGGTTAAAGTGGAGGGAGACATCGTTGATATTCACTTCAACTTTAGCTGCTGTCACGCCAAGAAGTCCTCAAGAATGTTTTCCATTGGTATTTTTATGATTCTTGTGATCGCAACAATCAGCGTAGAATCTGTCAATTTCTTTACAAAGTGCTGTGACATTGATTATCTATTTAACGATAATTATAATTGTGTATATCGTGAAAATCAAAACCAAACAATTTTTCATGCATTGAACGTGACCGATATTAGCAGCACATCTTACAACATATGTGTTGCAAGTAAGTAATACATTATTGCGTTGTGTGTAAGACGGAGCTATTCAAATATTTATATTTTATTTGTGTTTTGACACCAAGAAATGTTGTGTAGGCGTGTTCGCATGAAATATGCAAAAATATCTTATTGTACTAGGTAAAGAAATTTTGATTATTTTAACAGTCTAGACGATTAGTGAAAGTTGATGACATTTATTTTTTTAGATTTATTTTTGTTGAATACAGTCTATTTCTAAAGCATAATAACTGATACATTTTTGTATATTCGGACAGATAGCACAAGAGAGAAACGGACGCAAGATGGCACCATAAATATTACCTGGACCGTGAACACGTGTTTGGATATCCTGGCGAACGGTACGATGATCTCACGGAATTGTTTAAGAGCCATGCATAAGGGAATGGACCAATGTGACAGCATCTTCACACCGTTAAAGTTTTGGGGTGCTAGTATAGTGGTGTTTGCGAATATAATATACGTGTTTCCATATTTGATTGTCGTAATTTTTTACTTTGCAATTTCTGATCTTCGTCATCGTGCTTATGACAAAGCTGTATTGTGCTATAACGGAAGTCAATTATTCATTGCTCTGATACTACTTGGTATGGGACTCGTAATTTTATGCCATAAATCCATAAATTCAATGTTACTTGTTCTGTTCGGTCTGAGCTTAATGTTTCTCACGATATCCTCGGTATTCTGGCTGTTCTTCATTTGCTTCGACATGACTTTGGTAATTACCAGATTTCGCTGGATGCCATCGGCCGATCCGCAGGGTAGGGAGGAGGCACGGAAATTTCGAATTTATTCGGCATTTGCTTGGGGCGGAGCTTTTGTGCCGACTGCGTTTTCTTGCTTCATGGAACTGTTACCAATTATTCCGAAACATTCACCGTTAAAGCCAAATTTCGAAAGATTCGACGACGGTGCTAATCTTAGCGTTATTGTCTACGTTACCACATTACCCGTTATAATGTGCGTTATGAACAATGTTCTTTTCGTTTACACAACGTATAAAATCATACGTATACGTAAGTCGACGGCGGTGGCCAATGAAAATGTATCGAGGAATGTAAAAAAAAAGTACTTCGTTTTCCTCAGGTTGTACTTACTGATGGATGCTCCATGGATAATTGGAGCATTGGCAGCTATTTATACGGATTTATGGGTCTTGAAATTCTGCAGGATGATTCAGCCAATTCTCATGTTGTTTGCGATTTTGCCAAAAAAGATATTAATTAATGCTTTCCGTTGTAGCAAACAAAAACAAAATATAAAGAATCGAAGTCGGACAATTAAAAACGGTGTTGTTACTTACTGTTAAAATTACAAGGGTAGATAAGTATAACATGTCAATCGCGCCAAAGAAAATTTATATTAAGCATTAACTCATTTTTTCATAATTTCATGTCTTATTAATATTTGCGAAGAATTGTAAATATTGTATATTTATATCGGAAAAAAATCGTCGCATCCTATCACTTTGTACTACTACGACTGATTAATATAATTAATTAAAGATGTTATCATTTCCTAAATGCCAATTGATTTTTCCTATAGTAAACTGGACAAATTTCCATACTTAATCGCATCAAAGAACATTAATAAGCGAAAATACTTGGACTACAAGTAACTATGGCTGGCGAAGGAAAGTTTAAATCCACATTAAGAACTAAGTGATTTCTCAGATTATAATATCCATACTGCGTTTCTATGTTAAGTTAATAATTACATTAAATATACATTAAGGTTCTTTTACGTTAAAACTTTTTACAACTGAAATGCATCTTCGGCTAAAAATAGAATAATCATCAAGCTATTGTAAGATTATCGAAAATCAATGGTGGCGTTAAGATTTCCATTGCCAATTCCATTGTCCCTGAGCAAATTTGAACAAAATGGCATTGCTTCGGATGAAAAATGACGTAATTAATCTAACCCCAGTTTCGGTTGTCTTCGAACTTCTTAAAAAATCCCTCGATATGAATTTGGATGGTGGGTATGTGCGCCATTGCCTGATGAGAGCTGAACGAAAGAGAACTTTCTATCTTAACTGAAGAAGAAAAAGAAGAAGGAGGAGAATAGAGAATGGGGGAGGCGGGGAAATGCGTAGGTCCTTTGAGAGCTTAGGGAGCCTGGGAGAAAATTGAAAATCGAATCAGTGGGCAAATCGGATTACCCCTGGAGCTTCGACTCCGACTGCGACTCTCATGGTTCTTTGCAGTTTAAAGCATACTGAGCTGCGTCTGTACGTGGTTCTCATCATTGGCTTTTGAAAGGTACGGTGCACTATCTATTATCAGAATAGGGAAACAAGTCTGAAATAAAATCTATTATGATTATCGAATAGGTGTAACCGATTTTTTTTTGGTCCTTCCGTTGGAGTATTTTTCGTGACTGAACTTCATGGAAAGATTTTGAGGTTAGCAACTGACGCTCGTTGTATCTTATTAGAAAAAAATGTGTTTGAAAAAAATTAAAATTATTATATATATAATGACTTTATTAAAAAACGAAAATGTGGCGCCTGCAGAAATAAAAAAAAAGAAAAAAAGAAAAGAAACATAGAAGGGAAACATACGTGTTACTATGCATCGCACGGGGCCCCGAGTGAACCGTCCCTGAGCTGCGCAAAGACTGCGCGTAGCGGCGGCGCGAGAGCGAGTTAGTTAGTTGGACCTCTGGCACGCTAGGACGTGTCACGACATAGTTTTTCTTTATGTATGTTCGGAATTATTAAACTGGAAAACCGTACTTAAATCGTCAAGCTCTTTCCTCTGAAGGCCCTACCCTTTTCCTTACAAAAAATTATTATATTTTCGTAGCTAATATTTTGGTAATATCAATTCTTTTTTAAGCAAGTATATAATGCACGAGGTCTTGATCAAAACGTCAATGGTTACACATTTCATAAGGTACTTCATCAATTTGTAACCCACTGATCCGAATATTCAAATTCTCCCGCCTAATCCTACAAAAATTAAGGGCCGAGCTTTCACGCACCTTCTCTTTCATTCCTTTTCATTCTTATTGCCACCTATTCCTCCTTCTCATCTAAAAGGTTTTGCCTAAATTACTTCCTGGGTCTCCTCTAATCTATCATTTATCATCTTCAGTGGGACCAGTGGCTTTTCCTAAAATAACCTTTTATTTTCTTTTCTTTCCTCTTGCCCTATCCCTGGCCGTGCTACGAGCTATGCGGTCCGTAGGCTGTTTTCCCAGGATGGCGTCTAAGGAAATGACATGATAATAATTTCATGGTTCCTTCTCCCGTCCAAAGTGACGTCCGATAAATATATTGTACAAGCCCATTCCCTTATGGCACTTTATATCTCGATTATGGAAAGTCCATCGTAAAAATCACATTTTCCGAGCTCCTCATATCGTTGCACTATATGTCGCGCATCCCATGCACTGTCCTGTAATGCAATTATCTTCCGCATCAAAAAATACACTCTACTTTATACCCTCGCCGGAATTGCTAAATCCAACGGCTTTGAAATGATGCAGTACTGTACGTATAAAAAATTTGAATTTTCAGAAATGGACGTTTACACGATTGTCAAAAAATACAAGTTTTCTCTGTCGTAAAATTTCAAGATTTCAACCTGAAAGACACCGAAAAGCTCCTATCTCTCTTGAAACTCTCACCTTAATGTTAACAAGGGCCGCCCCGTTGGGCGCCCTCGAAGCAGCTACCGGAAAATTAAAGTGGACCAACTTTCCGGAAAGTGAAGAGGGCCTATATTTTGACCTTCTTAATATTCATAACTGAAGGAAGGTAGACAATTAATTTCTGTTTTGTCTAAGGAGCTGCTGAATGTTCGAGTTTTATTATAGGTCGCGGAATGGGATATTTTTTTTCAAAAACTGCATAATTTTCATGTTCATTATCGTACCCAGTACATAATTAAAACTTTTATTACTCATTTTCATAGATATAGACGAAGGTATACGGAGTTTGTATGAAAACTATGTGTAAATTTTTATCAAGAATTGTCAAGTATTAACTACTTCGGTTATACCGTTATACATATATGTATATGAATGTCACTGATGATATTCAAATAAAACAATAATAAAAATTTCCACCGAATTATATTCAGTTTATTCTAGAATAAATTAGGAAACATCAAATATATATGTATGTCATCTGGGATCCAAATGAAAATCCATCGTAACGTTTTCTAAGGACACTTCGACCTTGTTAAATCCAAAAGTTGGGCGTGATTGCTTGCCCGTTACTGTTTTCCCGTATCAGTAAAGTAAAAAGTCAAATTAATTTGCCATTTATCAGTCAATCTTTTCTGGTTCGAGCGACAGCTCAGAAATGTAGGGGCAATTCGTCTTTATTTACGAAGGAAACGAGGGGGCGTCGATTTGTAATTAGATGAAGAAATCTGTAGGGTTCTGGGATCGTTCCAAGAAATCACAATTCTAGGAGACGTTACGGAAATTTAAGAAATTCGCATTCAGCATTTAAAGTTAATACTTATTTAGTGCTGAACAATATATCAATAAAGTGAATAGTATCAGTTCGATGTCTTACCTGATAAGAAAAAATGCAAGATATTCCCATTACCCTATACCTTATAAACCAGGTTGAAATGCGATACTGTTAAGGTAGGGCTTTTTCCATTATTTTTTTTCCTTCCTCTTCCTTGCACCCCCTAAGATGGAAGTGACGTATGTGAAGCTATGTGCCTAAGGACATGAGCCGTTTCTAACCTCTATGTTGGCATATTACCCTCATTTATACACTACCGGATAAGACTTTTTCTCCTCTGTATTATGGGTCCACATATGCCACAACGCATACGAATTTAATACGTTACAGTAAGATAAAATTTATGAAAAGTTATGCAATCTAAAACGTGCAGTACGTTGAACGATGTTACCGAATGCAGTATTTCAATTTTTTTTTTTTCAGAAAAATTGATCAAGATAAGGTAGACTGTATTTACTTGAATAAATATATAAGGAAAAACTCTGTAAGTTATGATTGAACTGGATGTAAGGATCCCAGAGGATCGTGAGATGGATCATCGCATCTTGTGCTATCTCCGCTTACATGTATTCCACCCATTTTTCACGGGCATAGGACATATTAAAGATACTGCCCGATAAACGATCCTGCTAAGGACGAGGGTAAAAGAAAAAATATGATCCAAAGCAGTAGGCACCTCGCTATTTTTCACATAGCACGAGATAATTAATTGCTCCAGGTTCGGACGGTGCGTTCATGTCTCTTACGGTGCAGTAAATCAAGCCAAAAATGATGATCTCATATACGAGGTTCGTATGGCAAATAAAGCGAGTGGAACGAGGATATACTTATTGGGTATGACGATTGGCGCGCGAAAGAGGAAGAGAAACAAATAAATAAAAGAACAGAACGGCGAGAGAGCAATAATTATTATCATCGTAAATTTACATTTGGACAAGTGACGTTTTTATTGGAATTTAAATTTGTCCCGCCTTATCCCATTTCGTTACAGAGAGAAAGAAAACGCTCGGATTTATTTTGGGTCTAATAGCTATAAGGTATAGATCTCAATTCGTATGCCTGGGGGATAATTTGAAAGTATTCAATCTGATTCAACTTTAAATAAAATAAAATAATCTGTTAAATCTGTTATAAAATCGTTCGAGGTAAAATATACCCCGTTGATTTTGTAGATTAAGGTTCATTTGAAATCTTAAAGTTCATTCTTTGTATTTATTCACTTTTTTTGTATCTATATACATTCCTCTCTTTCTTACAGATAAACGTAAGCTCCAATCCGCGATCTTATTCTCTTATTCTTCGACGATAAATTCGCATTGTGCTTCAACGCCGCTCGATCCGTTCGTTTAGTATTCACTACAAGGGACAGCAGTAGGAACATCGTCTACGTCTACGTAACACAATGGTGAGACAACGAACCGAAAGAATAACCCACCCAGAACACAACGCACTCTGCATGCAGAAGCACCAAACTGCGCTTCGCAAAAATGAACTCATACGTGCGCGAAACAGAGTACAAGGGTTGAGCAGATATATTTTAAAAATCTTCTTTGTCTTTGAATTGACAGCAAACAGTTTTTTGGATACCTCGTGGATGCTTAATAGAAAAAACAAAATTGTTACCTATGTGTTATGTCAAATGCTCTAGAGAAAATCTACTGTCATTTTGTTTTCTATTTAATTGTCTTCTTATATGAATTCCGTAAGTGCTCATCATGTAAATATCCTGATCCACATTCCCTTCGTGTTTTCACACATTTTTAATGAGCTTTCCACATTTTACCCTATTTTTCCATTTTGAAGGGGTTTTTCGCCTTTGCAAAGTACACAGCTTTCAAGTACGTCAGCCCAACGATGCTGAAATGTACGACGTACTGGACTGCGAAAGGAGCTGTACCAATCCGTCACCCGGGAGACGCTTACTTCATTTCCTATTCCCGGACGAGCAGTTTCATTCCGTCATCTTGCAAATGCATTCGCTGCAACCAACCCCTTAGTGTAGTTGGCTGAATCGAGTTCATCCGAAAAATTTAATCCGCATACCGATTTTAAATATTTTGTAATAAGTTTCAGTGATCCGTGTTTTTGTTCTTTCCTGAATCAGTATTATTTCAGAGAATGAATATTATAGAATATTTGTTTTTTGGCCTGAAAAAACGAATTGCATTTTTTCATAATAGGATAGTACTACAATTTTATATATTTGAAGTTTACAATTGGAGTTGCTCCGATTGTAGTCCGACATTTCTCGCAGATAATGTATGAGGTGATCTGTTGTAGAGTATATAAAAAGCTATGAATGGGCTTCTTCGTAATACGATGTCATAAGCGTTAAACGTTTGCATATACTGGATGCAGAATCGTAATTAATTTTTAATCATGTATGATGAGGTTTTATTTGAAATTTTAATGTTTTTAGACTGCTCTGCATAAACAAGTTTTCATGGCTAATATAAAAGTATACTGAAATTATTATTGTAAAATTAAAATTTTTTTTTGCGAAACTTTTAACATGATCAGAAGTATTTTAGTAGTCTTGGGTTAACAAGGTCCTTATCAGAATTTTTGATTGCTAATGCTCTGTTGTCAAAAACAATGAATGATTTTCCATTGATTTATCACACATTGCCGTTTGCAAAAAACCCATTGGCGATGAGAAATTTTGCTACGGGTAGAAAATTCTTGTAAAAATACTGCATTTCCTGCGTCTTTTGGACATTCTCCGTTCGTTCGTTCTACTGCTATAAAGATGCCATCAGGATTGGTCGGAATTGGTACTACGAAGGGATCTACTATACGGTAGAGAGCATCATGTTGGGTAGATACTGGATGCTCCCCTATCACGAGGAAGGTCATCGAAGACCGCAATAATACTGCTTACCCCATCTAAGCGGGACTTGTCTGAACTATCTGTTTCATCTGACATCATTGAATCTAGGATCAGTAGCACTATTGGCACAGGGTTAGATCATTTCCTTGCTCTCCAGAAAGTGTAAAGAATGTCTAAAGATCTTATCGAGACATTGTAATTGCGTCGTTTTTAATGAAAACAGCGTGTATCCAATATCTCGATGTACATATACCCAGACCGCAGAGAGAGGATTCTAAATCAAACGATATCATAAAATCAAACCGGTTGGTATAAGGCCGAATTTGAATACAGGGAAGATACGAATAAGCAAGAGGAATTGCTTATGTTGAGCCAATTCCAAAGATTTTTCAAGATTCCGCATAAAGAAATAATATAAGATTGCAATCTATTTTTTCATTTTGCTATCTTTGATTATTAATAATATACTCGAGTATATTATTATATATATACGATCGTTGTAACGGTGTACCGTTCTCGACTCAAAATCGATACTCTTCATCCCATATCGAAAAACTTGGTACATGACGATTATAATGGTAGGAATAAGATTCCAATTTTCTAGAATATTATTAAATAATATTCCATTGATTCTTCGACAAGTTATTCTTATTTCTTTAAACGTTTGCTTATCTTCGAAGGACTCCATTGTCCAATACGGTTTTCTATCTGACTAGATCCGTTCTCCCGTAATACCGCTTAAGGTTCCGAAAGGCAGGCAGTAAAGGATACCAACATAAATTGGTAGTCCGTATAGAAGCTTCCTTTGTTCTAGAATTAGTCCCTGCTAACTCGAAAGTCTTCAACAGCCTCTCCTATTGGCCGTTCCCGTTAAGTCGTGCACTATCATTGGTCGTTACGGTCGAGTTCACTAGAAATACGAATGGCTTATCGATATCCCCAACTACATTCCAGAGAGAATACTGCAATAGGGTTCAGTAACGCTTCGATCCAAGGGGCTTTCAATCGCGTCGTTTATTGCTATCCGATTCCCCCTGATTCGATATTCACAACGCGTCGCATTTTCCTCGTTCCCTTCGTGTCCCATGTTCTTCTTCACGCAGGAGGTCTTTTAGTCATTTTACTCCGGGAAACTCTGCTGCAGATTCATAACGGCCAATGTCCTCGTATAGTCACGGTAGACGGGTTATACATATACAGAGACTGGCTACCGGGTGTCGCTGAAATTCACGTTGGATTTTATCATGGAAGATGACAATGCAAAGTGGCTCGGAATAATTTCTAACGGCGTGGTTAGAAACTTAACCTCGAAAATGGTAGAAAAGTCTTCCAAGTACATGAAACTATCGAATGCGAATTGAATTCTTATTAAGATCGTGACTAGTTTTTCCAATTTCAAGGAGAGTACGTTCCCGTTTCTATATCAATGTCTTAGATTGAACATTATTCGCCATTCCTATTTGTAATAATCTGTTGCATATCCTATCGTCACGTGGTAACAATATTCATAGATTCAAGTCATGCGGTGCAAACGAAGGAGTCCAGCTTGACCTATGAAAGCGAGATAAAAGACCAGAAATATTTTTCTAGAAATATCTCTACCCAGCGTTACTACGACGGCTCAGCTCTATATCTACCATATTAGCGCCCATTCCTTCCCCGACTTAATCTACGTCCGGATTTTTGACATATTACAAAACGCCCTATGAATACTTATATCCCTTCCATTCTACCTTTCCGTAGCATCTTCTTTCTTTCTCCTTAATCTCTTCTCGTATTTCTTCCGCCTGTGGGACGTATACCCACTTCATGCGAAGAGATCGCGCCCATAAATACACATTTGAGACAACGCAGTGACGCGCGAGGTCTCTCGCGATCTCTAATATTAAACTGTCACGTCCTTCTACGTGTCGAAATTGTTCACCAGTCTTCTTTTTTCTCTCGCACTCTCTTCTCTTTCACCCCTATCTTCCCATTCTTTCCATACAACCTGTTTTCAAAGTGATGAATAGTCATATCTTTCTCGGGGATGCGAATGCATATTCTTGCACTGGTCCGTTTGCATTGCAGCGATCATCTGCTTTTTCATCGCGGACATTCAACCCTGTCACTCGTTGATAAACTGATGCTCCTGTGTAAACATCACTACGTACCAAAATTTCATACGTCGATCGCCACGATGTAGGTGGCCTATGTCATAGCACTTATCAAAGCGTTCAACATGGTCTATGCTCGCCCCAGTTCAGACCACTTGTATAGCATTGATTATCCTCTATCACTGGAGCCATTGTTTTGCAGCCAATAACAAATCCTTTATCCCACTGGCATTCACACATGATCCAAAGTCATGTGTCGTACCCTGGATCATAACCAAGTCAACGCGAATCCCTTGATGCGAACTAAATATCGAAAGAGTCCCAATGTTATTTCTTATATTATGATAAACATTCGACCAGGATGTTATCGGTGAATCTCTTGCGTAGAAGTGACAATTGCAACAATAGCAGAACGGAGTATATGTAGCTTGAAAACTGATCTACTTAAGTTCCTCTCAACAGGATTTCCACTTTCAGTCTAGGTCTACCTAAAGAAACCTACTCTCTTAAGAAGCTTGCTATTCGTCTGACACTTGAATGCCTCAAAATGAGGATAAGATGAGAGAAGACAAGACCTTCCTTAGCACATAGTCCTTCTAAAACTTTGAAGTTGGTACTTTGATAATGTTCAAATAGGAGAGATTACTAATAGAGCTTGATATATGTGTATATGTACATATATATATGTTTAAGTCTTAAAGTATCGGAAAATTGTCGAACGCCCATTGCGCCAGTTTTGGTTATACGACAGCAGCACCGTGAATTTCTGTTGCGGTAAAGTTCGTAAACTGGTAACAACTCCATTCGCAAAACTGAAGCTGCATCCTTAGAACTGGGTTGGCCTCATTGAGCCATACGTTACCCCGTTGGAGTGGCATCGTGGCTAAATTCCTAGACTTCTGGATCGGTGGTGTGTGCAGTACCCTCTGGAGGTTTCCGGACTTTCCAACAGCAGCAGGCTGCTCCGACTCTTCGACCAAGTTTGTCTTGCTCCAGTTCCGCAGTCAAGTGCCCTTGAGAGAGTCTCCGTTCCAGGAGGGCGGCCGGAATGTTCGCAAAGAGGATGACGGCCCGTATACCATGAAGGAGGTTGGGTTCGCTTAACACAACAGTGATGACTCTACTGTACTATAGATTTCGTCCTCCTTCGCTCACCCTTCGTAACCTCTTATTGGATTCCATTCACAAAACCTGTCTTAACGCGAAGGGATTACCAACTTTTGAAGACCCCCCCAACCCCCTTCCCCACGGCTGGCCAGCATTATCCCTGAAAATTTCGTGAACCTTTTACGAAGCATGTATGTATATACGTATCCCTTATTGTTTTCCTTCCGTTCTATTTCTCTGAAAAATTTCGTTCATTCAAAAGCGTAGAAGACGGAAAGATTGAAAAACGTGACATCGGATTATCTGGCGCCACTGTGATTTTGGAATTATTGGAATATTTTATTTTACATGCTGCTCGTAAAATTCCGAGCACGACTCATATGACTTGGACTCTTAAGTCTTGCATGAGATGCGGAGACTACTTGGTATGCTAGAAAAAGCTTCAGAAGTAGTAGATTCGAAGGGTGGAAAATGAAGGCAATGGGAACCCTTATCGTTAACAGTTGCAGCGAGCAAAGGCCGCTTATATTGCCTTATTCCCAGTCTCCTCAGAGGTGCAACGCCCTGAACTTCTCGTCCCCTTCTCGTTTTCCTGGCATTAGATCCTTAGCCCTTAATTAAAATCATTACTAGACTTAACCACCCACTGCCTAAGCTCTCTACTTAACGCAAAAAGTTCACCTTCTTCAGCGGCGTATTAAAGCTCTACTCACGTGGTGGATTTACCTTGTTTGCTCGAAGCTTACAAGTACGCTGATATACGCAGATAGTTTTCCCAAAACTTCATTGTTCCTTCTAATCATCCCACCAGTTCTAACTCAGCTGATAACCCACGTCGTATCGATCACCTGAAATATTAAATATTTCAAATTAATTGCACACACAGGCATTATCCATTGAAGTACAGCAAACAATCAATTGTACGTAAGAATCTAAAAGTCAATGAATGCCATTATCGACAACTACTATGGTTCACCTAAAATCTGCTATAAACAAGATCGTTTATGATTGGCAAATCGGCATCAATTAAATTGAAATCCTTAACATAATCCTTACGAGGCTATTATTGCTTAGCATTTAAAGGTAGCACGCGGTAGTTACGTAACCCCTTTAGGACTCGAACGGGCATTAAATCATAATGGGACGACTTTGGTCCATTTCAATGCCGTTCGTCAATAACATTGAGGTGACCACTTCAGCATTTGACTAACTACCGCCCCCTGTACTGGTGGAGCAGCCTTGGCAGCTCTCACGGCCAAAGCACAATTCCAAGTGATTAATGAATGGATTAATGGATTAGAAACCACAAACTAATGCCAGTTTGCACGGTAATTTAGGACTCTCCATTCACAAGATGTAACTGCACGACAAGTAGATGTATGTTGTTTTCATACGTCTATACCTACTGCAATTGTACACGTACTGCGACTTTACTATAATAGTTCTGTTAGACATATTATTCTTGTACAATATGTAGTTGGTATCGTCCTGTGTTTATGACTTTCTTTAATAGGCTTTAATTACGTCAATTATTTGTCTTGTGTGGATAATATACGGTCTTCGTCACTCGGACATAATTGCCTTTACTTTCCTCAAGATTATTTAGTATTTCGGCGCTTATTATTTATTGCGGTAGTCACTGAGGCTTCAAGAATGACATTTACGATTAGAGTATTTTCATGTTTTTCTACTACGAAACGTGGGTTGAGTGTCAGTCGAAATGCCTGCACCCTGCTGGCCGAACTCCAAGACACAGTCTTACGAGTACATAGTGCTTTGCTGCAAAGACAGTGTACTTGCCAAAGTATGAAGATAAGTGTTTCCTTCGCCAGTCGAGTTGTGAAAGTTTTGAGAAATTCTCTTAAGCTCGTTAGGAGATTTAAAGGATCTTGGTAAATCTATCAGGTGCTTCGATGACACGTTTTAGTTACATTTTTAGTGCTATGTCGGATTGTTTGGTAAAGGAATTTTTGTTAGATCTTATACAGCGTTATAGCCCTTATGAGATGTACATCAATGAGGAACTATTGTGTATTCATTGTATGCTTAATGTCATATTTTTTTATTATACTAATAATTGATATCGATATTTTTTTTTAGCCGTCAATAGTGATTCGCTTTTACGTAATAACCTCGTAACGATACAAACGATCTATGGTGTATACAACTCGCAATTAACGCACCTCAGAGCAAACATTCCCATGGGCCTGATCGGACTTAGAAGCTATAACAGGGACCCCCTAAAATTGATTTATTATCAAGTTCCGTGTAATTTATGCACTTTGAGTACGATTAAACTTAGCAGAGTCCTGTGGGCCGGTAATAATAAGCACGTCCGAGCAAACAATGTGAACGAATATAAATGAAACGTTAAATAAATTATAGCTTCTCGTTCTAAAGCCAGCAGGAATGAAACACAACCAATTAGTGACGACCATTATCCACCACCATAATTTAACCTCAGAGACTCAGAAAAATCCACATATCAAAGGCTGACCGCGATCCCGCCCGAGGTGGAACTTTAAAGACAGATCTCAAACGACAATTAAACTTAATTGCTTTCTCACCCAGTATACTTTTTTTTATTTTATTAGCTCCTTCCAAATGCACAGAGACCATTATCGATTCTTTTCACATAAGTATTTGGTGGAAGAGTTAGCTGCAAATAGCTCTTCAGCTCTCCATGAATTTATAAGGGTATTACTGGGGAGAGTTGTCGATAAATCTACGACAGCAAGGGCCGAGTCGGGTCGGTACTCACGTAACTGCGATGGTCATGGTGATGGCTATGTGGCTATGGTGTGAGTTGCTACGAGACAGGGCAGTATGGGAGCACGGGTTAAACGTGTTACGGCCTTGTGTCAAAGGTTTACTGCCGTTACTTACCCCACGGAAAATGCTGCCTTCTATTTCTCTTTTCGTCCTTGAACTGTTACTCCTGTCTTATGGAAATTTCTGTAGTAGGTAGTTCCAATGGAAATTGAGACAGTGAGCTACGTGAATGGAAACTGTGAACAAATTTCAAAGGAAACATATGTATATGCCAAATAAATGCATACAGGAATTGTTAATTAACTCGAGTGGTATCAATTAGCATCTAAATTTAATCGTTGGACTATTCAGTAGAAGGAAGTGTGTATTCGCTGTTTGTCGCAATATTTTTTGAAAATTTATTAGAATTTGTGAGCAACTAACTCAAATCTCATGCCTCGGAGTAAGGTCTTCTGGGAAATGTGCGTAAGCGCTACGCTATTTTTACGTAAGAATAGAAATGTTGAATTATGTATGAATATTATGATATACGTCTCGGTATACGTCATTCCGCTCGCTTTTATTTCAATGCGATTTGAATCTCTTTGAGATCCTTCACATGTTTTGCCTTCCACTCGCTCCTTTTCGCGGAAGTTTTCTTCCGTCTTGGTTTTCTGACAACTAAACATTCGGACCGGCAAACTAGCCAGAAACTGTTTGTTAGTCCTCGGTATATTTTGATACCTTTACATTGCGCACAGTATTTAGATGTATTGCTACTATCTTGATATTGCATTATATATTGCCATTCACAAAGACGTTTCTCTTATTATACTGGAAGTCATATATTTCGGGGAAATTGTTGAAGCATTTTTTTTCGATTTTTTGATATTTCACATTATTTTGAAGTGCTATAGTAAATGGTCATCGAAGGAATGAACTTAGCATAGTACATTATATTATTATGTACCTGCTGCTCCGGCAGTTTTTTTGCAAGCCTTTTGACATAGGGTTATAATATGCACATTCTATGCATTATGCACACTATGCACTTGATAATGGTTTTAGGTAAGTACAGCGTTGCCATATAGTATAGTTGGAGTATGTTAGGTACTTTTTCATAATGTTTTTGTGTTACATTTTCATACTTCCTCGAACGAAATTTAGTCTTATAAGATGATAAGGCATATTTGTGGGAATGTTATCGTTAACTTTAACTCGTTTTTCGAGATATTGTTGCGAGTTATTTTAGAGATTTAATTGATGGGCTCAGGGAGAAAAATTCGCTGTGAAACTGTTGCGATGAGTAAATCATGTTTTACACCTTGCTTTTCGCTCGCTCGTTTTATGGTCGTACTATAGGAAGAGGTAAACTGTCTCGTTTACTACGATGAGCACAGGTAAACAAGCTTAATTTATGACTTAATCATCGTTCGATAACTAATTACACACTTTATTATAGTACTGGGCTTTTTTAATGCTCGATATTTTGATATTTTGTCACCTTTCACGGCCACGTCGGCCGTTTATAACTACATATAAAAGCAGCAGTGTACTATAATATATTTTAAAACAGTGCGTTTTTATAATTAATGAAAAATTCCAGTAGGTATTAGGGACTTTTTCTTTTAGAATACCGATGTTTATATTGTATAATTCATTTTAAACTCGAATTAACGAAAGTCCTATTTAATTTATGTAACCTGCAAATTTAATTGAGTTATATTTTATTCATTTAATTATTTATTTTATTTAGACAGCCGATTTAGTTGATGGCCTAAGTAACTCCTAGGCATGTTTCGCCTGTTGTTATGATTTTGCATGGAACAAGTAAATTCAAGTTATAAAGAAAAAATTTTGAGATTGACGATCTTCCGGTAAGACATTCCGGTAAATTGTGTCCTGGCAAGTAATTCGGAGAGAAGGCGTTAAAATCGTCCGTTTGAATGGGAGATCTAAATTCCAAGTGGCACCCGGGAGCCACATAAAATAAAAGTAAAGTCAGTTAGAGTAGAGAGCTTCGACCTCGCCCACGTCAAGGAATTAAGTCATTCGTATTTAAATTGCGAGCATAAAATAAGGGAAATACTGGTAACCAGGTAAAGCCATGTTCCGTGTCCATGTCGCGAACTGACAATGAGAGGGTGCATATACATATATATGTGTATATATATATATATATATATAATATCCAGAGATTTTTTAAAGAAACTGAAGAAACCCCCGGCTAAAACATCCCTACCATTAAGCAATAAAATACTAGAGAACAGGTTTCAGTAATAAATTTTACTACGTCCCTATTTAAATCTTACAATTTTAAACTGATTTTCAATTAAAACTAAAGTGCACAAGTGGTTCTTGTATTCGTCCTAAATATAAATTGCATACTGAAAGACATTCCAAGCTACGCCACATATTTTTAAAACCCTAAGTGAACATATACGCTTCGCACCAAATATAAAGAAGATCCATTAGTTTGGTGCATCTGAAAAAAAAAAACGTGTAAGATTTTGCCACTCGAGTAAATTGCAACGAGATATAGTCAAGGGCGGTTTCTTCAGAAATGCTGACCTTTTGAAATTGAACGTTGGAACCCGACGACGTCGTCGGTTTTCAAGCAATCTCGCGACGCTATGTTACATCCCTCCGTCTGGCGTAACGGCTCTTTGCACGTTTTGTTTTGATGAAATAAATAGTGGAATTTAGTAGGGAGTTGGCGAGTCTGTCTGCCACTGGTGTGGGATTGGTTGTTTCATGCGTCGATCTACAAAACGTAAGGGACGTAGAAGACGCTCGAAAAGAGAAATCCGAGGTAGGAACGAAAGAGAAATAGACGGGTGTGTCTGAGCTGGTAGCTGAATCACCCGAAGCGTCTCTGGAGGCTGCCTAGAGTTAAACTGCCTGTCGCCTGCCATTGCGCGATTGCACCTCACTGTGAATTTCGTAGTCTTGGATGTATTTTTCGACGGGGCTTATCCATGGTGGAAGGTTGAATTTTAAATTGGATTCAATTACCCACGTAGCCGGCATTCTCCAGTAGCTGAGACGAGAAAGAGAAAATGACTAGAGGATGATCCACATACATTCCAAGAACCTTGGCTACTTTGCCGTGAATTTACTTACAAAGCAAAAGGATATACAGGAATGTGTGTATAAATAAAAATATATATATATGTTTTTGCACATATGGAAAACCTGCCTCTTTCCTAATTTCATCAAAGAAATTTTTTAATGGAAATATTGATATCATTAAACGGTAATCTCTTTCGGAATATTTCAGACGTCTTTAAATTCTTATTCCTCTGATTAATTAAATTTTGGCAGGATACAAATATTTCACCATAGAATGTGTTTAGTACATATTTCATTCTCGTGTATAAAATTTGTAGATTTTATCATGAAGCTTATGATGAATTCAATGATGAGTTGTTTTTCCTATTGTATAATACAAATTGATTGAGTATTTGACGCTGCTCATTACAGGTGGGTAATTAAATGTTTATGTCATAGTTAATTTTTTGTGTCTGCTAAATCGTAAAGATTGTCATACCAGTTATACAGCGTAGTCGGAAATAATAATCTACTAACCAAATAGAAAGTGTAACAATACGTATCGATAGAGAAATGGTATTCATATCATTTCTTACACTTAACGAATGATGGCACCATATTCGATAGTTCCCCTTCCTAAACGATCGTATATGCAAATAGGCTAAGTATATCCAGTATTCGTTCCTTTCGTTCGTTAACCGTGGTGGTAACAACACGGGTCCGAGACACAAGGCGAAATAAAAGTCTAGCTCTGGTATTTTTTTGTTGTTGTAACATTTAGAATCTAATATTATTGTATTTTATTATAAATTTGTGAATTATTAACAATTAGGCGAAGTAAGGGCGGTGTATTGTACCCCCAATATAAAAAGGCTTCATTGAGGAAATCCCAGCTAAAACGTGGAAAATACGATCGCAACTCAAATAAATTTCTGGACAAATGGATTACTCCAGCACCTGACAAATCGGACTCCGATATACTACAATCATGCGTATCGTATAATCTATTTACCTCTTCTAATTTAATTCAAATAGTGTCTTGGATAAAAAACTGAGAAAATCGAGCGAAAGACTGAATATTTTATATGTGAATTTATATAGTATGAGTGTGAGTTTGTGTTAATCATTTTTGTCTTATAAGCTTGACGAGATGAAATCTTAGATCACGGGATTCATTTTTCAATATATATATATATATAGATATAAATATATTTTTGTAGATGAATATTCAGTAATTAGTATTTTTATTTGAATTAATGACCATTAATAGATAGCTAGAAAACTTACATATATATAATATCTGTTTCCATTTGAATATATGTTTTTGATTATTTATTTAATTAAATATAAAAAGTAAATAATACAAAAGTTATATGTATATATGCAGATATTCTTCAATATTTACATTCACTTACGGTCTTTTTTGTTGGACCTGTGTTTATGTAATATTGCATGAAACATGGTATACTTTTGTTTTCAGTCGAGTGCTGATAATATTATATTTTTGTCAAATTGAAGATAAACATAGACTTAGTCAATATATTACACATCACTCCTACTATGCATACCTTATATGACAAAACGTCAATATTCACGTAAACTAACAATCAGAGTTTAGATGCGTCACGTATCCATCACTCGGGTCGTCGGATGGCAATGATTTGTGGCGTTGAAAAATAAATACTTTGTTTTAAATATAATTAGCACAAAAGGAGGTAACTGATATACTTTAACGCATTAAAACTTTTCTTAAAGCAATATAAAATAATTTTTCACAATTCCTGAGTGAAATTTCATATTTTTTCATAAATTTTATATTAATAATTTTTCTTAATCAAAAATGTACTATTTTGATTAACGCAATTTGCGGTTTATACGTGTAGTGCACCTCGTCATCATTGAACTGAAACGCGTTAGGTTGCAGCCATTAACATAACTATAACCATTAGAAGTTCTATTACTATAGCGGTACAAGAGAGTGCAGCATTACACGCTGGCCACTTTATAGGAACGCTCATACGTTGTGGTCAATGTGGTTTCTGCGCACGGTATTGTCAGGTCTACTAAAATGTAATGAATATAGATCCTGCTATAGAAACTGTCGAATATATCGCCTGCATTGAGTGCACTCGAAGCATTTTACTCAATTTCAAAATTTTAATTATACAGTACATCGTAATATACCAAGAGACTCTACCATTATTGAAAGAAAAAATGCACTAATGTGACGCATATGTAGCAGCAACGATTACTGGCTAATGGCTGTATTATCGGAAATAATTCCTTTCCTCATAACTTTTGTTTGTTTAACGATGCTGTTACACATTTATGTGACTTTTGCATCGCGTTAAGCGAGGATAATTCAGTAAAGATATAACGGCTATATAAAAGAGAAATGTATCGTAGAGTATGACGTCAGTATAAATTATTATTAATTTTTTTCTGGATAGATATCAATTTTATTTTGCCATTTCAAACAGGGTACCAAGTCATTCGTTAGAAAATTGTATCTTTTATTACTTTAATGTCAATTTCAAAATACAAATATTCTCGTTAAACCAATTTCCTTCAAAATAATATTTCTGTCGCTGTAATTGCATGCTGTTCATTTGTGTATACTGTTTCATTCGTATTTCGTCGCCATTCTAGAATATCGTGTCAGTCTGTGTCCCTTGGCGTTAAACTGTAGCAGAACTTGTCGTTTCCTTTCTACACGTCGAGTAACCCTGATTTATTGTAACATTTCGTGATGCAACAAACCGTTTAAAGAAGTAGGTTCGTATACGATAATTTTAATATGCAATGTGAAATAGACACGCACCGTTCAAAAAGGGAAAATCTTTTATGAAATACACATGAGTTATTTTGAACTATAGTAATATTTTCAAAATTTATATTAAAGATAGCATTAATAGAATTCTTCATAGATTTGTATATAGCAATTTAATAATTTTATTTTAGTAAATAAAATTTGTTAATAAATGGAACGTATTTACACGATTTGCTGACAATGAGATCATTCAGGGTATAAAGATTTCAACGTGCGACAATGAAAGTAAAGTGCTCATCCATTGCGTTACCGTAACAAACTCTAAAATAAAGATAGCAGTACCATTTCACTACTGAGATTTCAGTAAAGTCATTTGAAAAGTACGTAAATGTGAAGCGATTAAAGACTTCATTTGCTCGCCGATACTGCGTGCAAATATGGTTCAACTTTTTAGTGTAATACTTATTTGTTTATATTCGCCTAAATAAATTATTCGGATGACATTAAAGCACTTAAAGTTGATAGCTTGGTAAGAACTTGATTTAACTTGGTACCTAGTAGGGATAAAATGTGTTTGATCATTCCCCATCGATTTACAAAAATAATTTTTACACTTTAACTCGAAGGTTATTTTATTAATAGAAAATGAATTACGAAACCGGTATATTTCTTTCGAAAATCATTTACACTATCAGGCCCAGGTCAATCTGTTAAAAATCATAAAACGAACGCTATATCTGTTCACACGCCATGTATGTTTATGGTTACGGTTATGTTCGCATCGCTGTTGCAGCCTCCCTCAAAACTGCAACCCCAAGATAACCGTTCGTTATTGCCAGTCCTCCGTACTACCCTCACGGTAATGCACGGTAGGCTTTTGAATTATTAAAGCTCTTATTTTTTGACGCTATCAGTTATTATGAAATGCGCCTCTGGTGCGTTCAACGTGCGTAAAACGAATTGCAGGGTGATTTATCAGGTGCATGAATATTTCACCATAACCAGAAAAAAATTATTCTCCAATATTCCACGATCGATGCATATTTGATGTCTCATAATTATACTCAAATTATGTTCCTCTCTTGCAAGTTAGGGAAATCGAAAATTATATTCTCAGCATATCGGTAAGTACCGATAAGCCTGAATTGGTGTAATTTTCAAATGAAAAAAAGTCATTCTCATTGACTTGAGACTCACCAAGTTCTGAGCAACCAGCGTCATTAGTTTGAGCATCACTGGCACTAAAACAAAGATCGTTAAGCGGTGGGGAGCGAAGAATCCCGTGATATATATGGATGGCTAGCATCCCCAACACCGCACTTTCGGTTCGAGGGCTGCACAGCCGGGGGATGTAATTTTGGTACTTACCCCGTGAAGTTAGGAACACGATGTTACGTGGCAGCACTACCAGATGGAAGATACCCTAGGGGTAAGGCCAAGTATTCGTAAGAACTCTGAAATAAGTTGAATCAGAGATGAAAAACTAAAGTAACGAATGTCAATTAAATCATCGATACCTTAACTGACAATAGCATCAAAGATGATACGGACGGTTTGATAAATGTAAATATATATCAGAGAAAAAATACTTTGTACCATATTCATAAAATATACGTATATTTATGATAGACGATCCTTAAGATTTTATGGGGTTACATAAAGCACAATTACTTGATCCATGTATATAAGATCTCTAGCTGGATTCTCTATAAAGTGGATATACGCAATGAAGAGAAGCCCAAAATATATGGATATATAATCAACGTTATAAAAGTACCTTTGCACTCGTCTAATTACCGCGTGTCTGCACGGTTGGTTCCTTCGTTCACATCCCTTTTTATAGACCATAATTTCGTTCCCTTTCCATCTATCTCATATCCGCGCCGAGTGCAATCGCTAGATGCGGCGTAGCCAAGGGATTTAACTGCTTTCTTTTTTAGCAGATAAAATTTCACTCTGGAGGAGATGAAGCTATTTTACTGCCGAAAGACTTTTTCGCAGAAATGTAATTGCACCAATCGTTAGCGTACCACCAACGTGCACTATGTATACAGATACATACATATATCGATATGTTGATAATAATCAGAAAAGTGAAAATTTAATTTAAAAAATTTGTTTATACAATTTTCTCTTTATTATAGAGCATTGCTATAAATATTAAAATATTGCAACGACCATTTGAAGGTCGTATAAATTCTCAACGTGATTAACAATGGGTCAATCATGCACTGTATTTTGTCTATTTATATATCTATACCTGAATGCAATATTAATAGGTGAACCGTTCGGGAATTTGAGTTCCTTTAATTCTGTGAAACTGGTGGATTAAATGAAAAAAAATGTGTTAAAAGAGAAAATTCATATCGGGCATCGCAATACGTGCTCATCGGCCACGCGACGCGGCGCATTGTAAATTCACTGGTTGCGTTTTATGTTTTTGAGCATAAATGAGTTTATAACGACCCGTAGCGTCAAGAGGGAAGGAAAGAATAAAACATATGTTTTTATCATGGCGCCAGCCACTGCAAGTTAACACCTTCGTTTATATAATCTTTCTAGGAAAGCATTTCAAAAGGCAAGTTACCAAACGTTGCGTTCATCCCCAAACCTTAACGTGGGTTTAAGGTTTAATAATAGCAATTTCTAGTTTTGACAATAGATGGCAGGCTTGTCGGAAACTATACCGACAATTGAAAAGTGAAAGGAAAATAGAAAAATCCTTCACCGCAACACGCTCAGGGGTTTTAAAGGTTTATCGGAATTCTGTCGGGCAGTACGAAAGCTGAAATGCGAGCTAAAGTCCCGTGACAGATCGGTGATTGATCGGCTATCGATCATGGAATCATCGCATGAGTAAGCTTTTGTTTTGTCCTCGCGCATACCTTCCCGAGATTTGCATTTATCGCGAAAACTTGCTTGCGCTGTTCTCTAATGTCAACACGTCGCACTGTGCCAATTTGACGTACCGTTAACTTGATATTCCATAGCGAAACGTTTTAGCTGAATCTTTTGACTTTTCATTGAATCATTAAGTTTCATCACTGTTAGCTTGTGTCACAGAATAAACGACAAGGTATGCATTAGCTGTAAAGTCCAATTAAATTAACTTCTCGTCCACTCGGCCGTTAACTCTGCGCTTCAAATTTATTTTAGCGTTAAACAATATATATGTATACAACATACATATAACTGAAATAACATTTTTTTTAAATTACTCGACCATTATTAGAAACGGAAGGGACGTTGAAAAATAAATATTTCTATGCGATCGCTCACCCCCGTAGATACATGAATGTAGGCAATGCATCGTGCGTCGGCGTGGATAATGAATTCCTGTCTGTGGATCTTCCAGTCATGCACAACATATTGTCACTGCGTGTCTAATTTCGCGTTATCGTCTCCGGAGAGACTCACTTGTTCGCGCATTGGGTCTAACGTTGAAATAATGACACCGTATGGAATGATGCATTCAGCACGTGTAGACACGTGGCTAATTAGATAAATAAGCGTGATGTCCAATAGTCCGTAAATTATCGTTCGCTAATGATTTCCTGCATTATATTGTCACCTCGTATGCATTGTGAGCTCGCATAGAGATTTTATACGGAGGTATCGACTATTTAATATATCAGACTGTGATTAGATGCAGCATATAAATGTATATTACGATAGGATAATAAATATAAATATGTTACATGAAACAATATTGAATAATAATACTGAAAAAATAATATCTTTTTATATTCATTAAATAAGTAAAATAAATATATATCCCAAAATTATACATCCTTATCGCATCGTACAGTATGTATATCATATGTATGGCGATAGAAAATCGCGTAATTTTACGTAATCCTGAAGCAGTGTAAACACAATGCATTGCACAATCAACATTAAATACGTCGATTGCAGTTCACGATGGATGATTTCCTTGGCACGCAGTATAATCTCGTATGCATTTTTGATTAATGTTAATACGATATTTCAATGTAAATTTTTATCAAACTTCCTTTTAGATTGTAAGTGCCATTGTAATAATTGTACAGATACATGTATTTAATATATAGAACCCAACACATTTGAATCAAGGGAATTTAACGTCATATTCAAATGGCGTTCATAGAATATTTCAATCGAAAAGTCACTTACGAGTATCCCTGTATGCCGTCACCGCACAATTACGAAAAATGCACGCTTCACGTATGCGCCTGACGAATGTATTAATTTTCACATTAGTCTAATATAATTGTCGCGCAGAGTTTAATAGCGTTTACAAATCATACATGCACGTACGCTGACGAACGTCATAACGTACAAGCAACGTGACGAGGCTATGCAGCGGGAGGAGGGAAGGGGGTGGGGGAAAGACTATTCAGCATAGGGGTTCGCTAATTCCCATTAATTTGGTCCGTTCTATGAATACCGTATCATTTAAATGTTTCGAATACCGATCGACCTATCGCGTGATTATGCGTGCCACCCTGTCCGTCCGTTTCTCTTTACCAGCGAATGAGTTTCGCATTTCGCATGTGCAACTACGAATTACCGATATACAGTTTCCATGGGGATCAATTTTCAAAATGCTCGAATAATTCCGCGAGCGCTATAGGAAAATTATATACATGCATAATGGCGACACGTACATAAATTCCGAATGGCGCCATAGTGCGTGAGCATAAAATTTTGAACACGTCAAATTAAAATTATATCATTCATTGCGTCACTCTTCCGGAAGTGACCCCACTCATTTGCAAGGGCGCATAGTTTGAACGTTTAACGCTTTTCTATTTATTAAATCCATTGACATTGTGCAATATATGTATTTATGCAATTTTATACATTTTATCTTTTACACTAATCTCTATCTCTGAATCGTTCCTCTGTTACGGTCACCCCGGCTGACTTTCGGGTAGCGCTATGCAGCGTACTCCAAAAATACGAATAACTCAATTTAGATGTACGACGCTGTATATCGAGAGACCGGATTGGAATCTTACTTGAGAGAGCTCAACTGCAATGGGACTTCTTCTGGGTGGCGCAGCCAGTACATGGCACGCGTCGGTTCACAGTGTAATTATAGAGTTATGGCTAAACGACCGCATCCTGTACCCATACTTGATTCATACGTATAAGTGTAATACACAGGACTTCACTTGTTTCCTTTGTTTTTTCCCGTCCCTTCACATTTTTTTTTCACTTTATTACACGCAGCGTTTCACGTAACGACCATCATAAATCTTGATGGGGACCACTCGTAAGACGTCAGTATCACAAATTCGCTACGTGTGTTCTTTTAACAATACCAACAAACACAATGCACGTTTAAATATATCATTGATAAGGATTACGCGCAATACGTATTTGTTTGTGAAAATACATTTTTTATTATCGGTGTAGAAAACGCTGGTTCTTATGGTTCTCTTACCGATCGTCATTTTAACGTCCGACTTGTATCGACGACACATCATGTTCGTCTGATAGTTGATGTACGAGAGAAAAAAATCTACAGACATTTCTAACATTCCCAAACGAGGATTTGACATTGCTTCGAACGGTGCCAGCTAATAAGATGAAAGCGAAAGGTAACGAGCGGAATCATTTTTACATGAATTACAGTTGGCATACCGCGACGCTATTGTTTGGACTTCTACACTTAAAATCTATTTAAAACGCCTGAGACGGGAATGGCGTCAACTCAAGGTTTAATAGCGCGCATCCCCGCAATCCTTTCTTTAAAGTGTCTAGGTGCCGCGAGCCTATGTAGCAATGACTTTAGTGGATGGATTTTCAACCAAGTCGTGATCGCCACGCCAAGAATATACCTTGAGGACAAATGGGATACAGTTTTCGGCATTTTGAAGAATCTATTTCGCCAGACGTGCTACAAGGTCCCTGGCAATGCGAAACGCAAATCTTCAGAATGGTATTTATACTGTATATAGCAATAGCGTCGTGTTGTGTCGTTAGAAAGATCGGATGTAATATATGCTGAAGTTGGCTCGTATGGATACTTATGGATAATATGCTATATGGCGGAGGGCTTGTGTGACTAATGAGGCTGCTCTGCCGTGACAAATGCCATGTTTTTTTCTCTGTTAAGAGATCAGAGGTTTAGTTTCCGCTGATTTTCTATTCACAGCCGTCACGAGAAGAGTTCTAGTTGGCTGTTTGAAAAATATTTTGTATTCTCATGAGACCGAGGAGAAAAGACGCCATTGCTGTATTTTACGGAGAGCTTCTATCCGCGATATGCAGGGTGATGCGTTTTACTTGTACATCTTCGTCTGTACCGTTTTATTTTCATGATTTATTGTATTTGCTTCCTATGAGGCGACAAGGCTTTCTACAAATATAATCAGGCACTTTAGAAAATTGCGTGACGTACCACGTAAGAGCTCCAAAATTCTATGTAGGTCGTGAGATACACTTTCAATTTTGCTGTTTAATGATACTTATCTCGTGTCTTTATCGACTTACCGTGTTCTAATGTATGTGGTGTTCGTTAATTTTTTTTACTGGTACTTCCGTGATTCTTAATAATCATATGACTAGTCATTCACAAAACTAGCAGATGTTTCCTACGGCAAAGGGTGTAACATTCCTGGTGTAACATTCTCGGATAGCTGATAGGTAACTTCACACATAAGTGACACTAAATATCATCAGCAGCTCATTAGCCGTTCTCACAAAAAGCTGAATCTGGAACGTATGGCGGAAAATGTGCGGTGAAATCACGTGTCAATCGACCATTAGCGTACAAAGATCTAAAAATAGATATTTTCGACGTTTTTCAAGATTACGAGAACTTTTTCATTTTTCCCATCAACATATTCAATGCATGATACGATAACTAAGAAAATGGATTATTCTTATTTATTCGATGCAACTTAAAAATTGATTTTACCTAAAAACATATAAATCCCTACAGGGGATTTAATTCTATGAAATATAATCGTAGTATTTTTTTCAAATTCTACGTGCAAACATAATTTCATAGTACAAATCGTTCAGCGTCTCTAAAGATCCATAAGAACGTCCCCCCCCCCCCCCCCCGAAGGTCTTACCCTTCGTCTAGTATAACTGTATAATCAATAGAGTACACATAAGGGCGTGAACTTAGGGGTGGATAAGACATTACAGTCAATCCCACAGCCACCCAGCCAGCCAACGGTTGCTGTATTTGGCTGCTGCGGCTGGAGATTGTTTAGTCGATATAATGGTCCTATCTCTGAACTCTGTGGTTCCATGGCTTAAGATTTGGTTTCGTTTAGTCTGCACGTAGTAACGCGGCAGCAACGTTAAAGGCTTCAAGGCGTCGATTATTTTCGTAGCTTCTTGACGGCACTCCCGGAAATAATGGCTTTACGAGCTACCATGCATTTTATCCCCTACATAACACGCGTAAGTATAGCTATACATATACACATATTCAATTTGTCTTTTATTTGCATAATGCACTGTCCCAATGTTGAAATAAAAGATTAAAGAAAATTTTTCGCTGCGTACTACACATATGCTTACTTTCGCGGTTTTGCAGTTTGTGCACGTTATGAATCAGACAAGACGACGTGTCTGAAGCTACCAAGGAGAGGAGAGTTTACTACTTTGTTACTTAGGCGTGTAACGATACTTATCGATAGAGACATGGTAATCGTATAATTTCGTAAACCTAAGGAATGATGGAACCATAGTCGATAATTCCCCCTCCTAAACGATCGTATAGGCAGATAGGATAAGAATATCCAGTATTCGTCCCTTTCGTTCGTTAACCGTGGTGACGATAACACGGGTCCGAGACACGAGGGGAACTAAAAGCCTAGCTCAGGTATTTCTCTTTTATAACATTTAAAATCTAATATTCTAGTATCTTATTATTAATTTATGAATTATTAAAAATTAGGCGACTTAAGGGCGGTGGATTGTACCCCCAATACCGAAAGAATTAATTTGAGGAAATCCCAGTTCACACGTGGGAGACACGACCGCCACTCAAACGAGTTTTTTGACGAATGGATTACTTTAGAAACCAGACGAATCGAACTCCGATTAAACTTCAATAAAGCGTATCGTATTATTTAGTTACATCTTATAATTTTATTCAAAGAATGTTTCGGAATGAAACTTAAAAACCGAACGAAAGTTGGAATAATGTAGTTATGAATCGATGTAGTATGTGTAAACCATTTTTATTTTATAATCTTGACTAGATGATAAATCTTCGACAATGGGGATTCGTTTTTCAATATATATATGTATATATATCTATTCTCGCAAATGAATGTTAATCAATTATTAATATTTTTGTATGAATAATTGCCATTAATAGAGAGCTATAACACTTATATGCAATATCTGTTTTTACATATAGCTGTTTTACATTAGTTATTTAATTAAGTATAATAAATACATTATACAGGCGTAATTGTCTCATTTAACGCGTAATTAAGCGTTGCTCTTATGTGACTCAACGGAGCATGTAAGACCTGAAGGAAACTGGGGCTCGTGTCACCACTCGTGAGACAATACATTCATAAGTGTTAACCCTGACGATTGTTCAAACTCTACCAAGATGATGCTCTTCTCTCTACCGATGTTCTTGATGCTCTTGATGCTTTGCCTTTGGCAACCAAAGAGTCTTATCACATTACTTGCCGTATAACACTTATGTAACAGAGTGAATGCCTGAGATAAGACATAAGTGATTAGCACTTTCTTGACACACATACCAGGAAGTGGTAGCCTAGTTACTACTTGGAACGACATTATTCTTTAATAATATTGACAATATTACTAGTGGACAATTCTTGGAAGGTATCTAATTATTGAATTAATTGATTATACTGTAGGTTTATAAAGCGTTTTCAGTGTTTGTTTGATTAATTATATTAATTTTGTCTTATTCATTATTTATAAATAGACTTTTTGGGGAAATTTTAGTGCCGAAACTTTATAGATCATTCACAGTTGAACTATACTTTTTGATAAGTCAAACTTTCTAGGCATGTATCGATATTTATATTTTAGGGTGTATCTTATACTTAATTCATCTGAACTGGAAGATATTTGATCAGTGCGGTGACGTTTAAACTTATGAATATCATGTGGATTGTATTTCATTATTTATTATTCATACGTTCGCTACCCTACGTGTTTCGGGGTGCAATTTTCATAAATCGAGATACTTTACTGAATAATAACGCAATCAGAATTTATTACGAAAAGAAGCATTGAATCGTATTAACTGCAAAATATTTGACATAGGGTATCGTATATCTGTATAAATGTATAGAAAAGTTTTGGTGGCAAGTAAAGTAAAAATCTAAGACTTTAGAAACGTCTAGCACGTACCGACGCATTCATAAAGTCAATAAATTATCGTTTTTCCAATTAGTGGCCAAGCCTTATCGGACAATCTCGCACGCAAACTTTTCCCGGTAACGTGAATAACGATTAATGACTGAAAATAAAGATAGATAAAACTGAACAACGTAAATAAAGAAAGACAAAACTGAATTGCAAAGCTCTTTGCACTGGAATGGCAGAAGAGCGTTTGATCCCAATATAGCCAAGGAAGAAGTACCTAACCAAATTTATCACTGCCGTTCAAAGTGACTTTGGACAATGGCCGATTGTCAACATCGTTACGGATCGATGCAAGGGTAACGCCGTTTTTGACCGGCTTAAGAAATGTATTTTTAGAATCTGGAGAAGCGTCTTAAGTCATTACACAGACAGCAAGAGTGTCTCTTAAAAAGAAAATAAGGTACAATAGTTTTATTTGAAATTCCTTCAAGAATTCCTTGTTCCTTGTCAGTCCGTTGAAGATCCGTTGGTATTAGCTGGTTCAACGACCCTTAAACATGACGCATACATATATTTTCCAAGAAAAGTACGAAAATCGCAAACATCCGTTTTTCAGAAACCGTAGATTGGTACGCGTATTATCAGTGACAGGCATTACGTACATTTATTATTCCTCTCGTCCTTGTACAGCGTGTAATATGTTTCGGCACCCCATGCAAAAGTATCCAAATACCTTAATCTGCGTTGGTATAAATTATCTATGTAAAACCGTCACGGAGAAGACGAAAGGGAAGAAAAAAGAAAGGAAATACGACAGCGATCCCTGGTACTCTCTTCTGTTCCGCTGATGCCAGCCTAAGACCATCCTATAACCACCCCCCCTTCTTGAGGGTCTTGCAAGAAATCAAAATTTGTTGTGACGCCCGCGTTCAATGTACATTCGCAGTTTTTAGGGGTCCCCTGGTGGCGATCTACTACGATACGAAAATACTGATCAGCCGTAAGGGAGGCAAAAAGAAAGATTGTACTTTTTCTCGCTGATCGTAGAAAGATTGCCAAACTTTATTGGTCCTGTCAAACCGTGAATTGTTACAGCTTCTAAAACTAGGAGGTCGCAGAAACAAAAGGTTCAATACTTTTCGTGTCATTTATATTGTCGTTCATAGTATTAGTTGCGATATTTTTTTTATCTCGTGTGATATATCTTGTCTTACAAAATTTTCATTGAAATATCAGATTTTCCATTTCTCTTTTTATCATCGAGACTATTTTGTGGATTGACCCGCGAACTTTCCAAGCGACTTCGATGCAGGTTGTAAAATAATTTGAGCTTTAATGGGCCAAGCACGGAAGTCAGGCAACTATAAACCCAACACGCAGACAATATTACCCTCTCATGGTGGATGCGTCGTTGCTGGCAGGGTATGGTACCGCATAATATCAACCCTCTGTTGGCAACGCACACGCCCTGGTCCTGCCATATCGCAAAGCACGAACGTATTATTAAATAATTCTACTCTGCAAGCTAGGCATGTCCTACCCCTAAGGCTGCTTGAATTGGACCTTTCCTCTTTGTTTGTGTTTCTAAAGTTTTCTGCTCGTAAAACTTCTCGTTGCCCCCGCAGTTTGAAAGTAAATTAACTTTTTTTTCCCTGGCACCCTTCCCTTTCTCTTCCTTGCGTTGTGAAATTCCACAGCTTCCTGAAAAAAAAGTTCGCGAAATAAAATCGTACGCAGGTACCTGCAGAAATATTACCCCTCGTTCGCTTTCATATAAATTCTCGATAATCTACGTTCAGCGATTATTATTTATGTCAGAGACATCTATGATGCCGATATTCATATTTTTGTAAGGACCTTTACTAGAAAATGCATTACCAAGGAATTAGTGAATTAATCAAAAATCGTGAGCCTTTTGCAATTTGTATAACAATTTAGTATACTCCTACATAGCTATCACTCATCATTTACTCATCAATAACGATATAAGTCGAATGAAAAAAGTTGTCAATAATTGAATTTCTACATTCCGGTTGCTATATAATATTCAGATGTAATTAATTAATTATATTAAATGTATAAAGTCAGTGTTTCCTGTAAAAACCGATAGATGCAAAATATAAACGTATCGCGATGATGATCATACACTAGGTGTGTGGTTTTACGAGGAATGTAAAATGCGGCAGGATATACAGGGTGACAAATGGGAAAGTGTGAAAACTAATTGATTACTATTTTTAAACAGGTACAGGAATTAAAAAAAATGAAAGGATGGTTAAATAGTAGAAACTTGTAGACTTTATTAAGGAACGCAATGGCATGATTTTTAAAGTTTTATATATTTTAGAAACGAACATCTTAAAAATATCGAAAGGAGGCAACACACTTAATAGTAACGCCGATCAACCCAAAGACCTAGAGCAACTGAAAGCGGCTATTCAGGAAGCGGTTCACGACATTTCTGATACTGCAAGATACTGATACTGATTGTTTTAAAAAAAGGCTCGATTACTGTACCAATTCAGATGGTGCACATTTCGAAAACTTATACCATTAAGTGTTTTTGCCTCTTATGAATTTTCGTATTTTTAAGATGTTCTTTTCCAAGATATATAAAACTTTTAAAACCATGCAATTGTGTTCCTTAATAAAACCTGAAAGTTTCAACTATTTAACCATCATTTAGTTTTTTTTTTATTTCTGTACCTGTTCAAAAATAGTAATCAATTAACTTTTACGCCTTCCCATTTGTTACTCTGTATGTTACTGGTATATACAGAAAAAAGTATCATTTGATACGCGAAATGTGATGAATTGATGATATGTCTAATCCGTTGCTTCGAATTCTTGAACTTGAGAAATGTTTTATTTTTGACGAATCTTCGGAGGATACTGAGAAACAGTTTTGCTTCGTGGAATTTAAGACAGTTTGTCTTCACGCACCTAGTAGGCAGACGCCATTTTGTTGAATTTATAATCAGCGAGAATTTATGCTTGAGCTATTAACGCATTATTGAAAATCAGAATGGTACCCCCGCCCACTTTTACTGCTCTAAGGTGTGCATTTATCTTAGGTTTCGAACGAAAGTTTCTTGAAACTTTGACGCGGGAGAAAGATTTTCATGCAAGAGATGAAAAGCAGGGCTTACTGAAGAAATTGTTATCCTTCGTTCGTACCCAAATGAATAAGAGGGATAGATTAATTAAAATTAACGAGGGTATATGGATATTCATTAAACAATATACAGGTGGATATACATATATATATATATTTGTTCATAATTTAAATTGTTTAACATAAAATCTGATAACGAATGATGCTTTGTAGAGTAAAGAATAGCTCTTCATAATTTATTACAAAAATTTAATTATAATACGGATACGAATGAACTAACTCTTTATGCTAATCGACTCGGCAGCCAAGTTCCGTTTCTCTCCTATGCTTTTTGCATTTATATACGTTCTCCTACCTCTTAACTGCAACCGTGAAAAATTAATATGTCCTGCATACATATTTTACTTTTAGTACTTACCTAGCGTTATACGAGGATTACAGTAAATCTGTAGAAATTGTTTTAACATGTAAAACAAAAGGTGAAACATCGCGAAAAACATAATAATTCTTACATTAAATTAGCATCTTAATTGCCGTGTATCAAAAAACCATATATGATTATCAGAGAGTTGATTACTGTCAAAAAGTAAATTGTTCCTACCTCGTTACTTAGGACGTTAAGAAAGTTTATGAATCAGTGGCAACATAAACCCGTTACGTCATAAATAGGATCCTGTCACTTTCATCACATCGTACCCAATTTTAATCCCCGATATACTACATATGCAAAAGTTGTCATGTTCCTCGTGAAGCGCATCTGGGGAATATAAAATATGTAGATAATACCATTAGAATGAGCGATCCACCCTCTTAGAACACCCTGGCTAAGACACCCTCGCGAACTTTACTCGAATGCTTCCGTTTCGAAAGATGTCATTTCCAAAGTTTACCGTCGTCCCGTGATGTCGGGCATCGTCTGCCTTAACGTTATCGCCTGGTCATTAAATTCCTATGAGATGTCGGGGACACGTCGAGCCTGGATTTCGGTAATCGCTGTGGGATTCGCAGAGATTTTACCAAGGGGTAGAATAACCTTACATACTTCCCCGTTGACGAGATTTTTCGGTAAAGATACACGATATAACTACTTTTTATATCCTACTTCATGTTACAGCATACGGTACGTGTGCACATATACTATATACACTAAGCTACTTTTCAAAATTAACGAAATCAAAACTTCCATATCAAAAATGAAAATGATTAATTCTGATAATTTACTTTGATTTTCATTTTAGCAAGCATTTAGATTAAAAATATTGCCAATCAATTGTTCTACGGTGGGACTTCGATAACATGGACTTCTGTAAGTCAAAAACGGTTATGAGACTATGAATCTTAGAATTTCCTAATGCTTCGCACTTTTATAACTTGAAAATCGCGATAGATCAAAACTACGATAACTGGAAGTATATTTCGTTTCCCTTGAGATTCGAGTTATCGAAATTCCACTGTATAATGTAGAACATGTTCGATGTATAATCATTTTACATACGTGGGTATATGATTTTTCGTTCGAGTCGCAAAAAACTTAGTTTTTTGTAACTTTTTTTTAACTAGTTCTAAGGTTTTTCTTCTGCTGCGTCTTCCTTTTTCTTTTTTCATTTTAGTTTCTTACGAAACTTTCACTTCCATTTCAGAGTGGAACAGCCCCCGCGGAAACACTAAGGAAATAAGGAGATATATAGATTTATCACTTCTCGGGCAGGACTTAGGATAAGCGCGACGCCGTTTCTCAATATTAAGTTCTCTTTGGTCCCTCCTGCAAAAAGAAGATCGCATCTCCATACCTTTATCCTACGTTGTCGTTAGCGTAATGCAAGGGTTCGCATAGAGCAGATTACGAAGATCCCCGTATTGAATTTCGAATGTCGCCCTTGAAGTCAATGAGTGCCACTCCTCTTTTCTTTTTCCTCTCACGCCGTAAGATATTCTTTTGTTCTCGAGGATACGTATAAAATAATTCATGGAGCGGCCATGAGAATAAGATCATCAAATCCGTCGGTTCGACTTAAATTCACGAATTTCTTATACTTCCGGTAATTTGTTGCAAAAATAAAAATTTTCAAATTGTCTAACGTTATAAAAATTAACTTCATTATTAAATAAAAAAATGAGATAGATCTTTACACACTCTGTATAAATTATTATCCAGTTTATAGATTTTCAAATTTTTTCAGAACGAAAGGAAAAGCATGTAATACTTCTTATCGACAGTCGAATATCAGCATCGGATAGGAGGACATAAATTTGCATAGGGAATCTTCTTTCCAGACTACCCTTTGCTTTGGGAAGCCAATTCCGCGATCCGCAAGATCAGTTCAGAACCCTCGAAAAAAATAAATACAAAGATAAATCATCGATAAGTTGTGTCGCTTTTCACACGTGAGCCACAAATCTCGCTGCTCGATATTGGGGTGTCGCCCTCGAGAACGAGGATCGCATACCAAATGTCGCTCATTCTTTACTTTATTCTTTCCTTTCTATTCTCATTCTTTTCTTTTCTCCAAGGATGTTACTTTATCCTTGCTTCTCTATCGTCTTGAAAAGGTCAATGATTTTTGACGTAACAACACATCGTATTTTCAAGGATCTCATAAAAAATCCTGTAACGCTCATTCAATAAGTATAACACGTAAATCTCATACGTGCCAGTACTCGTCATTATAGTATACATGCTTGATGATTTGATGACATTTCAGTAATAGTACAAGAACGACGCGCACACATACGCGGATACAATATCTAGATAATTCGAAGTTAACCATTAGAATGACAATTAGTGTGCGTGTGCGTGTGCGTGTGCGTGTGCGTGTGCGTATGCGTATGCGTATGCGTATGCGTATGCGTATGCGTATGTCAATCAAACGGATATCGCCGTGGTTACGGGATGTGATATTGTGACGGATAGCACGGTTCGTTTGAATACCATACAACAGCCGCAATTCAGCACAATTACTTGGAAATTAGGAGAGCAACTTGGCAATAGTTAAATTTACCGTTACACTATCGTGGGATGTACCTTGCGTACGGTACCATTGTTATCTTCATAATAGTATTTCAGACTCATACACGAAGTTACACGAATTACACGGTAAATCCCCCCTCCTGGTCCCCTCTCATCTTATCAAGGTAGTTGCCGACATTATCATCCTAGAATCTAAATTTTCTTGGATACAGAGATAGTATTATATAATATCATGGATAATTCATAGAATCGTTACCTACATGAGACAAATTAATTGTCTTGATATTCTAATCAGAATAGTTTAAGTACAAAATTTTAATTGCGGTTTAAAAATAACAAAATTTGTCTTATGGTACATACGAGTATACAAATAAACGCGACGAAGCTCGTATAGATGGACTTACACCTCATCTCGTTCTACTTGAAGAATACCGAAATTCAGCGTCGGTTGGCGTCGTAGACAAGATAATGGCGTCTCGACGCAACTGAGACCCCAAGACTGTATACGACGACCCTTCGATATTTCCTAACCTCCTTACCTTCAAACCCTCAAGGTCTCAGCTGTTGCCACGGCGCTGATTGCACCTAACAATATGTTACAGAAAAGCTTGAGAATGTTTTTGTCTGTATATACATATTTTTTTTCTTATTTTTCCTCTCTGTCACTTCTTCTTTTTTTGTTGTATCCACTCTATTAGCCAAATGGGGACATTTTCCGGCTTTACAGCTGCCTCCAAGCCTTTCAAGATACCTAGAGTAAAACATTCTTTTTTCATATTTTGAATTCTCTTACAGGATGAGCCAAGATACCATGGATTTTTTTCGAACGAGATTCAAATGCCAGTATCAAGTAAAGTTTTCACGGTGCAAATAGATTAGTTATAATTTATTGTAATTTCTGGTGGATAAGATCAACGAGGACGAAAAACTTTAAACTTTTGACAACGCACTACGGTTTCACTAATTCTCGAAATCAAGGGTAGTTACCGTTCCCTCAGGAGCAACGTTAGCGTAATATTCCTAGAAGTATCTCTACCGTCTCCTTATCCCCGTCTCTACATGGTTTCCCTGCTAGACTCACATTGTGCCTGTACCTTGTAGATATGTGCCATAGCCTTGCGTATACATGTCAGACCCTACGTGATATTACAATATCGTAATATTTCCATAAAACATGCTGAATCAATATCTAAAATTGATTATGATAAAACTAGTAACTGAACATAACTGGTTTTGAACTAATTAAAATATACAGGTACATGCAATGAACGTGAAATATAAATAGTTTAATGATTGTAACGTCTTACCGACTGAGATCCACAATAATTCGTCGAATAGCCGTTCTATGTCAGGACCATCGATTTTGTAATCCCCTCTTAGTTACTTCTCGTGCAAATTAATTCACCAAACGTATAACTCTTCCCTTTTGCCTCAACACATTGAGGAAGACACACGTGTCACTTTTCGAGCACGACAAGTAAGCTAACGGATTTATTCAACTCATAACGTTTTATTCAAATAGATATCTGATTAGTTTTTCTTTTATACATTATATAGTCAAATTGCCGAGGTAATAAGGTTTTTATATAACCACCTGGACGAAAATAATTACATTCCCTGAGCCACAAACAGAAGGAATGATCATATTGGGACTACGTATCCTGAGTGAGCTGCGAATTCAAAAAGGTACCCTGGAAATATCCTAGTATAAAATAAAACTCGTGAAGATGTATATCCGGTCGAGTGAGTACGTTGGATTGAATAATATATTACTTGTATGACGGAGTGATGTGCGATCTGGGAATTTTATCTATAAGTCGGTTCATTCTATATCTATATCAAAGTTAATTTAGCTATTCTTGTGTAGATCAAAAAGGAAATCACCGATATAAGCTTTTACACAACTTTCAATTATAATTCAGTATTTATATATTAAAAGATATCATACATGAATCAAATATAAAAAAGATTTTATATCATTTTTCAATAATAGTTTTCTTGTATTTATTATTCATTGTATGTGGAAAAATTAACATATTATATGATCAATCTTGGTATATACATATATCTATCCAGGTAGTGAATTTCGTGATAAAAAGTGTAAGTATCCTCTCCTTTTGAAATGATAAAGCAAAGCAAACGTTTTTACGGAACACGACAGAAGCATTATGCAGATAACTGCTACGCCATTATATTCTTACTTGGGTTTGCAAAACCAGGCACTGGGTTTGAGTGCGCGTTACATTAGCGACACTTTAAGCTTACCTAATGGAGACATAACCTAACATATCATAAATGCAGGTAATATTCTTTACCTGGCTGCATCCATTGCTTATACGTCAGTGGGTACTACCTCTATGCATCGGTATGAATACAGCGTTTGCTACTGCAGTGGCCACCACTCAGTTACAGCGCTTAGGTTTTATGAGGGAAGTTAACGTTACCATGCTAATATTGCTAATAGTGTCGGATAATAGAGCGGTGTCTTCTTTACGATATTAAAAAAAAGAGTAAATAAATACCAATGAGAAAAGATACATTTAATATTTGGTCATAGAGGACTCTAAAGTGATCGCTGGAATAGCAATCTTTTCGATAAAAATTGTACAAAATTGAAGCTTGAATGTAATAGGATGCGTTACATAGTCTCCCCCCCCCCCCCCCCATAATTTGGGCTTGAATAGATTTATTATGATTTCATTAAGTAAAAGTATCAAAGAAATTTCAGTAAAATATTTAGAATGTTAATTACAGACTATATCCACCCCTAGCGTAAATTAACTTTTCCTTTAACATCCACCGACAAATTTCTGCCATTTTTATTGCCCAAAGAAATTAAACCTGTCCGACGAGGGAGGAAACAGGTTCCTGAGTCATAATTCTTTCTAAGAAATATCTCCAACATCTTGGCTAATCATTATTTTTAAAACAGAAATAGCACCATTCTACGAATTAACCGTTATTATTATAGAATGGTTAATTTTAAAAGGTATTGTATCCGATGTCAATTTTATAAAATGTTACAAAACTTTTTTTATACAGTTAATGACACAGTGTAGTTATTACAAAGAAACTTGTATTGTTTCAGACAGGCTTTTTATTCTGTCTGTTGGAAATACACATTAGCCAACTTACTGCTGGCATCAAGAACGAAACTATTGACTCTCGTAGTTCGATAAAGTCGTACAGCCAGTACAGTGTTTTGTGCTCGGCACTTTCCGAACACGATGGAGAATGCTGATACATATTCATGGATCGCCGTATAGCCCTGGGTAAGTAACAACTCATCATGGACGTAAGTGGTTTTGTCCGAACGATAAAAATATGAATATTGTTCCACGGCCGTGTGCGTTGGCGCTCGTTCAAGTGAGAAGCAAAATAGTAGTTGCTAGTAGCTGAAGGCGGAGCGCGTTGTATCTAACTGACAATCTAATATCGCGCACAGCACAAAAAATGGCGGTTGGGTTTATTTCCTACGTTATATGACCCGGAGCAGATTTTGCCTGTGCACGACGTAGATTCAAACCATCAGATCAGCGCGCAATAATCCTCTATACTATATTTGCGCGCCAATATTTTCATTCGCGTTCATCGAGCGTGCAATCGTCCGTTACATTTGAGTTATCATTAAATGATAAAAAAATCTTGCACAAGAGTTACGAAGAGGAAGCTTCTTGACTTCTTATAGGGATTAACGATTTTGGAAATTTATATTTTGAAAAATACCTTACAGACGTATTACTACGTGATTGCTTGCAATTGCACCGTGCAATCGAAGTGAGGAATTGTACTGGGTATAATTACAATGTACACCGACTTCTGGGCCCGTAGCGATAAAACCCTATAGCTCTTGTTGTTCTTTCCTATTTCTGTTCTGCACAACAACATACAGTTGGTAAACTTAACGATGTAAAATAATAACGTAATATATTTTTCGCGATTAATGGATATTAGAATTCAAGAAATTACGCTGATGTCCAGTACAGTTAGTTTGGAACTTAACTCATTTTAAAGTCAAAAGTATCTTCTGTTTTCAAAATGTAATATAACTCCGTTCATGTCGTTTTGCTTGATTCACTTGATTTCATGAGTACCGGGTTTCGTCTATAGATATAATACAATGCTAATTATAAGCTTGAATATTTATCTTAGAATATAAAACACACGTAACACCATATAGATGGTGTAACATTATAGCAGTTAGATGAAACGAATCATTTTTCTCTAATTTAATTCATGCGATGATATCACTTGATATATTTTAAGCACCCCATTAGGAGCAATTAACAGGTAAAATTATCTTCAGCTCAAACAGCCATAAGGAAGCCATAAAGGAAGCTTTAACAATTTACAGGAAAATCCATTTCATCCTGTGAATTATAATGAATATTCGTGGGATTAAATCAGTTTTGATATTAAGGTAACATAAGTACGAGAATTTATACAAATCTTCTCTTCTTTTATTATTCCAATGATCCATCCTTGAAACCCTTTAGTTTTAAGTACACAATTTTCTTTGCCACTTAAAAACACCGTTCAAAGTACAAATACATACTATATAACTGACGCTATACACTTCCTTTAAGGATGTTCTGCCTATAGTGTTCTAATATTGGTAGAAGCATGAAAATTTGACAGATTGTTTATTTTCCCTATTTAAATCCGTATGCAAAGTTTGCAGCCGATTGTCTTACCGGTTCAATAGTTAATCAACATTCCATTTAAAATGGACATTCTTTTCGAATTCATGTCCAAAAGTTTTCTGTTGTCCATCACAAAATGAGCACAATTCACTAATATATACATTTATAGAGCAAAAAACATGTTTATTAACATTACTGTAGCCCTTCACAACATACCAGTGCTTATGGTGCATGTTTCACCTCCGTAAAACAGAAAATTTCATCTATTTCAAATTTCAGTACCTTTTGTCTGGGACTGTATAACCAGAACATTCCTAACGCTTTGATGAACTAACATTTTCGCGAAAGAAGACGATAATTAACTGTAGACTGAAAGAGCGACTTGAGAAGAAAAAGCTTCACTAATGTTAGAGAAATTGTGAAACTATACACTACCATCTACGAAACAGACGTTCCTGTTGGATCTTTTGGCAGGAAAACGCCAATTATAGAAGTAAAACACACGTGGAAAGTAATTAGTCGAAAGATAGAAACGGCAGACGTTTCTTTACGGGAGAACTGCACTGACTTTTCTACGTGTTGGGTGATTCACACGAACAAGGACTCAAAGAAATTTCGCATCCAAAAATCGAGATACAAAATCACTGTCACTTAATGTAGTTCACTCAATTGAAACCTTCCAAAGAAATTTCGGTTCTTGCGGAGACCAATTTTTCGATTATTCTCTGAAAAATTAATAAGAATTTAATAAACATGGATATTGACAAACTGGTGAAGGTAGCATGGTCGACGTTATGGCTTTCGTCGATCGTGATGTAGCACTCGTCACATTGTTTTACGAAACTATAAGATGAATATAAAAAGGACGTACGCGAGGATTAAAAAATACACATCAGGAATACACCATGTTATTGGGATACTCAAAACGAAACCGATAAAAAGATTTTTGGGTGCGAATAGATCGAGCTGTCAACTATAAAATTTTCTTCGTCTAGAACTTAAACGTTTTGCCGCGATGGGCGCTAGTGGTTGTATGTACTTAGCGTCGACTAGTCCAAACGTGCGAGACCCATGATCGGGGATGCTTATTCTTCCCAGTTCTTCTTTATCCGGCGGCGTTTATCGATGATAGAGTTGCATGTTTTTGCATCATTGCGCTAGCCATTTTGTACCTTGGTCCACAATTTTGAGTCTTGGATGTGTAGTAAAGATTTTAAGTGCGAAAACGAATATTATAAACGAAATTTCTTCGCCTCGACATAATACGCCATTGAGTACTACCGAAGCGTGGGATACCAAAATATTCTTACGGCCTACGAGGGCATGCAAATAATTGTGTAGTACGTCACGCGTATTTTCACGCTTTACCACAATGCAAAGCAGGACCGTTGTCTAGAAATTCGCCATTTAGCATACAATATCAGTGATGTATGCTGCTGTCGAAAAGTTTCCGGGCAAGGTTTTAAATTGGGAAAATATGAAAGTAAAACGTCAATCTATAAAATTCTTTTTTAATATTGAATATTCCAGCATTTGAGCCCATTGAAGAGTTATTTCCTATTTACCTGCCGTAAAATTGGTTTCTTAGTACAAACTCTATCTCAAAGGCCGGCTCAGCACAAGCGATCCTTGGCACTAGTTAATCATATCTATTTTTCATAAATTTCATTGAACCGCGTTTGGATTTCCGATGCAGGAAGCTTCCTATTCATTTTGGACATTATTACTAATGCCTGGTCCTTTGCTTTAGAAATGACTCGAGGTCTTTCACTGTGTGCTATCTCCTTATTAAAGCTTGTTCTACAAAAAGGAGCGATATCATCTCCGACGATAAACCGCGATCTTTTCAATTTTTTGGTAACAGAGCGTTGACGGCATCGAGGGGGAGGGGGGTGAGGTATATACGTTCTTTATAGAAACATTGTGAATATAATTTGATCGAATACTAGTCGAGAAAGACTGGCGAAAAAAAAGTTTGAGTGCAGTTGTGTGTTTTGTCCGAAATGTTATCGATGGCAGTGTACGTACCTATATAAACACAAGTATTTTTATTTGTGTAGCTACTACTCCGATAATGTAGGTGGCAAAAAGCTAGCACATTATAACAATAGCAAGACCGCGCGGTATAGTTGTAGGATCCGAGCAATAAAATTACAACAGAGCTTCCAGAACCAGTGCGCATTACAAGTTGTTTCAAAAAGAGGCGCCGCTTTAGCAGTTGCATGTAGAAGCGAGCTATAGGCGGTTCCACCGTATTCCTGAGAGAAATCATGTCGCGTCTCCAGCAAGTTTAGTCGTCCCGTGGGTACTATCGGATGTAATTGCAGCAAAGTAAACTAATACAAGGGACGTGAGAAACGAAGGAATCGAGCCGGGAGGTGTAACAATTTAGCAGCGGATAAGGTTAATCCGCAATCTCGATCTCTTTCTCTGTTATTCCTCTTTCTACTTTTTTTTATATTCATCCTTTTCATTAGTAACGGAAAGGTTTCAAGGCGTTCCAACGAATATATTTCAAATTGAAAAAGACAATGCCGATTCGTTGGAATCCTTTTGATTGTATGTATAGGTATATTGGTATACATATATTTATGAATGCGTTGAGCAACTTCTCGAACGAAGCTTGTGCATGGAAATAATCGTGGACTGCCAACCATGAAAAACGGTCTTTTCTCCTTCGCTTCGCATTAGTTATAAAGCTTAGGTACTTTATAATTGGCCTCCTAGAAGTAGGTACCCAGCCACTTGAATCACAATAACGTCCCATCAATGAAGCAGCTATTCAGGACGTTCAAGATTGTTTTCTAATACCTTTATTCTTATTGGTGAATGCTTGCCGGAGGAAGTAAACCCTCGAGATTTATATCGGTGGTGCGATAAAATGCAGCCTGCTGGCTGCTTCGAAGGAGCCCGTCGAGCGGTAACGGCTTTTGCTGGAAGTTCGTCGTGCGTGAATTATGTTAATATCGTTATTTAATGTGCATTAGTGCATTGCATCTTACGATCAAAGATCGACAATGTGCACGTCATATATATGTACATGTATTAGATACAATTCGACACATTTGGCGTGTGAAAATATATGGAAAAATCCAAGCCCACGGTGCCTGCTTCCTGGTAAACCCATTTCACACCTACATATAAGTTTCTTCGGGGATGGTGATTTTTTTTTATTGAAATTTTATTTATCTTCACAGGTGCATGCAAAGTGGTCATTGTCACGATTCAACAAGGAGTGAATATGCAATCATTTCCGAAGAAACGCATAGGGAGAAACACGACCTGCGCCATGCGTGCTCTATGGGGAATGCTAAAATCAAATGAATACTATTGTAAGACTTTTCAGTAATTATTTTTATTTTATCAAAACTTTTTCACGCTCCTCATCCAGGTTCATAATGCACGTTTAATTGCATAAAGAAGGTAATAAGAATAAGCAAACAGGAACAAGGAACTGTACATGCAAAACCATTCTGTAGTACTTGGAATTTAGCACGTGTTAAGCTTCATCAGCCGTGACAACGACAGTCAGCTGATTTACCGCTTTATAGGATTAAAAGACCACTCAAATTTTATTTTTCCAGCACTCGCCTCAGAAAAGAAAGTTATTGTTTCTCAAAGTTCAGCAGCGGATCTAGGTCGCTGCTGGCTAGGAACGCGGACAAAAATCTAATTTGACATATAATTCCCATGACTGACAAAATAAAGCTGTGGCGTTCACATATATCACAACGCAGTCGGAAAGGACCGAGTCACATCAAAGACGTTTACCCAATGCATTACCAACTGCAGTTTTCTCAGCGAATCTTTCTAGGTATTTTTCTTCTGTCCCTCTTTTTTTTTTCTTTTAAGCCCATGATCATTTCAGTCTAACGTCTCTACGAATAGAAATGAATCGAGCACGCCCATAGCCCCCACGTCTAAAATGCCACTTTCAGCAAAACACTGAACGCCCACGTGGTGGTTGGATTGTTTATAGTGTACGTGGAAGCTACGAGTGAGGTGAAGTACCGACAGCAGTTTATCAGGGACCAGAATTTCAAGCCGTTAGAGTGACAGCCGAGCCCGCCTTCGGTATCCCACGTTCTTCGTCGTTCTGTCTGCGCAGCGATTCTTTCCAAGCCGGTTTCAGGGTGAGTGGTATGTGCCTTTTTTTTACATACGTAAAATCGTGCATGGAATAACATTTATACGTGCGAGTATACACATGCCCGTACAAAAGTATACACAGTTATGTAGTTCAAGAAACAACTGATCATCATAAGTACGAGTATACATATACCCATGAGTACCATAACACAGCATAATAATCTATTCACGGTAGATCCATCTACTACCTTTATTTTGATTAGGATGAAACACTGAATGACCCTGCGTATAACTGAAATCAATGATCGGTGAATTTTTCCATGGGTGAACAATGCATTACCGTGTAGCCGAACCGCATTTACCTGCATATACTTGTGTATGTACTTATATGTACAGGTACGTAGTACTGAAAGAGATACAGGGGCACCGGTAAGCTTCGGAAGCCCAAGGCGTGATACATATCGGAGGAGTGGGCGTTATCCCAAACTACGTACCGTTTAAGAACCATAGCGTGTCATGGCAAAATATACGATATTAATTTGCGTACTGTTAAATCATGACCAATCTTAGAATATTGTTCCTGGGAACGATGGGCTTCGGACGACACACTATAGAAACGTTTGATATGTTAGATAAGCTTTAATCTTGTATGATGGGAGGATAGAGTTAACCATAGTACCGTAATGTTATGCAATATATGTGTATATATATATATATATATGTTTAATTTAATCTATATATAGATAGTTGAATTAACTTAGATCATGCAGCAATATTGAAACAATGCCAATGGAAGGTACGAGGGGGCCCGGTATCTCGCAGGCAATCGCTTCATTCTAATTACCATCCTATAGAAGCTCCGCTAGCGTGTAATACTTCATTGTTATCGGGAAATCAGTTATGCTATAGTTATTGTTGTTTGAATATATACAGTTGCTATATTTTCAATTTTGATGGGTATGTAATTCAGGGATGCTTGATTGGCTAAGTATATTCGTTATTTTATGGGCTCGAAAAGTGTTAAAGCCATATTCATAATTTGACAAAGTACATCGAGAAGGGGAAGAACAATTGTTTTGACGAGTTGACAGCATTTGGCATAAATTTTCTAGGGCGTATTCTTGGGAATTCTTAATAAAATATCAATAGGATGCTCGAGAACGGATTTCGAATTTTCCATCTGCATCCCCAATTGCTATTCATACATCAATGGACAAAGAAGTACGTACTCTTATCGGAAAACATTGTAGGATGGAAAATGAGAGAGTAGACCCTCTTCCACAATATAATCGATTTCTGATTAATTTTTCTGTCGATGACACACAATGAATATTTTCAATAAATTATTCAAATTAGCTCGCAAAGGGTCCGTGAAATTGAATTAGCCATTGTTGGCATCTCTTTGTCGTCGCTCCATTTACGTCTTCAAAAATCCTTTTACGGGTCATTCGGATAAATAAAATTTCAATTATCGACAGATTAGCGTGCAAATTGCTGTAACTTTTAAAAGTGCACGTTATTAGATTGAAACGAGAACATTTTCAATCGAACCATATAATTTTGTAAAATATGTATGTATTCCATGTAGAAAAAGCAATATAGACACGAATTTGAGACTGTTTCTTTTGACCCTTTACGTAATCTCCGTAGGCAGAAATGCGTTCGTCCTCCATGCGAAATGGAAGCTATCCTTTGATCTGGATTACGTACTCTATCTGTGCATTAGTATCGCAGATGCATATATGCCCTAGGGAGTTGTGATGCGATTAATGCTATATCTCGCGTCCATTGTGTTAGACGAAATGCCAGCTTTAGCTGACATCTATGGTAACCGTAGAGAGGCCTTCTGGGTAATATTGTAAACCTCTATCATCCTTTATGTAATAATATCCACGAAATAGGAAACAATAGGCTGAAATGAAAAATTCCAATTCGCTAACGAGCAGATGGATTGTATATGTATGTTGGGTAATTCAATATTTTAAATCGATTGTATTTATACTCAATTTCCAAGGGAAAATATGGACAATCAATTCTACTTTTTCTATGAATATGCACTCATACGTGCTGCGGCCTACTACCACTAATTTTTAGAGAAACCGAATAATACAACTCTGGCTAATATTTACCTAGTAAATAACTCGGAAGTGATATACACGTGTAACGTGCGAGAAATGGGAAGAATTCGGAGACTAATGTCAAAAGACACATTTCATATTGTATTTATAAATTATCATTTAATTATCATACTGTGTAATATACATAGGTATACATATATCATACAGATGACTAACCGTTTAAAAATCTCTGTTATTTATCATAAATGAAACGCAATATGGAATAATGAAAATAAAATTTTAAGCGATAATTGCAATCCGACAGAAGATAGGAAATTGGAGTAAATAAATAAATTTTGGTTATGAATTATGATCTTTAGGTGCAAGTGTGGTCTCCGTACATGAAACATATACGTATCATAAAATAGATTTCCATCGAAGGTGTTTGGGAGTCAAGCAGAGCCAACTAACAGTCTGTTGTATCCTTTTATATGTTTGACTTTTCTCCTGTGGACATTGGCAAAGCGCGATCTTCATTTAGTTAATAATAAATCAAATAAGCCACCTCCACCTCGAGTTTCCTATTATTTATATACGGCAACTGTTTCAGGGCGATTATCTGGGAGCTCCCAGTGGGCACTTCCAGTAATTTCAAAGCCACAGTGACCACGTCAAATATTTGTTCAGTAAGACACAAATTAAAGAAATGCAAAATTCTATTCTTTCAGTAAGAATTTCCTTTTCAGGATTAAAAATTAGTACACAGCGTCTACGTGAAATCTACGATTTAACTTTTTCTGGAAAATTGCTCAAGCTATCAACTAAGTTCCACTGTGGTGCTATAGGTGAGAGTAAAATTTTCTCCAAAACTCATGTGTTTTCCGGTTTGATTCACGAATACGTAAAGAAGATCTAGACTGAGTAGAGTGAGCCCTAGAGTAGTTCGTCGCTCGTAGACTATATAAACTATATATGTATATGTATAAACCCTTTGATTGTCCTAACGTAACTTGAACTGTAATTTACGTCCACCCCCGTAAGCGTAGAACGCAAGAGACTGGAAAGTGCTGTGGCGCTTTACCGTCGAAGCAACAAATCATTATTAACAGAACCAATGCGATAAATAAATCATAGTATTTATAAAGCATGACCGCCCTGACATCAGGCGCCGGCGTTAGTGAATTACTACTGGGAACCATTTTTTAGGATTATAAAGGAGTAGGTAGTTGCTGCCTCGCTACGAAAATCCTACTCTCGTATACCGAAAGGAAGTTGTCGACCGGTCTGCGTCTACTAGATACGTTCAACGATATATTCCAAAATGACTACGTAAAGTTTACTACGTGTAAATATGAATTTCACGACTTGAAAACAACCCCGTTCTTCAGTCTCCATTCTCTTGTTTCTAATATCCAGCGCGGATATATTTATTATATATAATATAGCCGGTATCCGATGTGACTCAAAGATGAACCCGAAACAGCGATTCTTAGGATAGATGCGACTTATATATAGAGTAACAAAAACAATAGTAGTGTACAAAGTTCGTCGCTCCAGACGGCGACAGACGAACATATGCAAAAGTGTATATCTATATACAGTAACGTCCAATTGAAGTGGAACACTTGAATTTTTGTTTATTTCTGTGAAGCTATGACCGATTTAAAAAA
>JARQSV010000350.1:589494-626654 GCA_030142285.1 Calameuta idolon | reverse complement strand
ATAAGGTTTAGAGGTTCTTGGTATATTTAATGTGTCGATTTTGTCTTCACTCACGAATCTAATTGGAACTTTGATTTGAACTTTAATTTTATGATTTAGTACGCTTTACAATTCTGATGTTGTTCTCTTAGTCTCTCAATCCACATCATCGAATGTGACTTTAGACTCCCTTTTTATAGCAGCAAAACTATTTCTGATTGGCGCATATGATTCCCCTTCTTCAAAATTACTAGCATATCGATTGATAATGAACCCTTTTCCAATAATCAATATACCAAGACGCACTCTGTAATTTGAATCTCCTTGAATGTTATCCGAGAACATTCAGACCTATCCTTTTATTTATATCTTCATTGTTCGATATTAACAAAATGTAAGATAGTGTTTAATATCGTTAAAGTGTCATATAATAATGTGTTATTTCTGGATTATATGATTGTAAGAATGATTAAGATTAAATGATTATAAGAATATGATTTGATTCGACTATGAATAATTATAAGGCGTGGAACGTAACAATATATATCACGAAGAGGTTGTAAAGCATCGAAATGAAATATGCATATCTACAGGTGCTTCCCGCGATAAGCGTCCAATTGTATAGAAATAGGGAAAAAAAGGATTGACAAAAATGTGGAAAATATAATACTTTCGGTGATGTTTAACAGGCCGCAAAGAGTGAACGCAACGCTCTGTATTCTCGACCCGTGATAATCGCATGCATATAAGATCTATATGCAGGTCTGATCGAGAGCCCCAAAAGCAATCTCTCGAAATCAATGTCCCACCTGCCCTCATTCGTCTCATTGGTAATCTAACAGGGACAGGCTTTCCCCAAAAGCCGATTCCCAAGCCGATAGTAATCTCGAGTGCAAGGGGCATTCCCTCGTCTGAAGACTATTTATAGGGATTTTTTTTGTTCTTGCCTACAGTGCCTATTCTGCCCATATGGATACAACTTCACAACAGTACTCAGAATATCCTATATGCCGTTCGTAATAATGTATGAGCTATTATGGGACCGTTTTGTGACATTAAGCAAAGGTTCTCACTCGATGCGCTACAATTGTTTAAAAATCAAAGAGTTTAACGAAATAACATTAAATGTGTGCGTAACTACAAAAATAGTATAAGATGAGGTTTTATTTAATCAAACATTTTTTCAGTTATGCATAATGATTAGTCATGTATCAATAATTATGTAGGTATTGTATATTTTCTAAACGCAAAGCTGTGATGAGAACCACAGCTATGGATTTGCGTGGTACCTACTAGAACAATCGTAATGAAATCAGAGCAGGTGGACTTGGATAAATAGTTCAAGTCTTATCCTCTAACACGTGACGGTATAAGACAACCACTCGGAGTAACCCATCTGAATAATAAACGAAGGCATATACATGGTTCAATTGTCAAGGGGAGACAGTTCGTATACCTATACATATATACGCGTGAGTACCAAATATGTACTAAGGTTAGGGGTCTAGTGGGCCAGTCCGTTAGATTTCCTTAGAGATTGCTTGACACACGCTTACTGGACTTGAAGGAGGAGTGTAACGAAAGACAATTTAGGTTCTTGGACCCACAAAAAAATATCTACTCCTGCACCAAGAACTGCATAAGCAGTACTTGTTACAGACGGTAATATCGCATCGCGTAATCTCATTACGGAAAATCTAAAGCTCATTCTCGTGGGTATGGTGGTGCGCCATTTCGATTCTATTTTCTTTATAGTGGAACAAGGAAGGAGCGCTGCCGCGCCCACTAACCGGTCTATAGAGAACGCCGAGATGAGCGTTTTCGGTTGCCAAAATCAGACAATAAATTTTAGTTATTCGCTGTGACGTTTTCTAGATAGCTGCCGGCGGTTACGAGGCGAAGAAGTGATATACCTACACCCTATTCTTCCTTCCCCATGACGTCACCATTTCAAATGTGGATATACCTCTTTATCTATATCTTGGTATATATATGTATAACCTTTAGCGAAAATAGCCAAGCAGAATATTAATTCCGAAGTAATTATCCGTCAGAAAGAATTCCCATTACAAGATCACGGAGTTCATTCATCTTTTTGATAAACGTTCTCATTAAGAAACGCTAAATCTTTGACTCGCCACTGTATCTCGTACCGTACGTATACTGGCATACTAACATAACCCATAATTATGTAACGCACGAAAAAAAAGTGATGGACGATTCTAGACTGAACTTAAAAACATAAGTGTACCATATTGTTATATACGTATAAAGTGTTACTGCGTAAGGCAATCTTGAAATGTTCCTAAATTCGAGACAATATCTAGGCTCAGCGGTTCTACTACCTCGAAGGTACAACGTAGTATCTTGACTTTCTTTCATCAGATATAAATGTAATTCGTCCAGAATGTGCTCCGGGCTTTTCTTGTCGCGACGGCGCCCTTCCGATTATCTCCTTGCCTGACAGTCGTAGACTGTAGAGTATAGATTGTAGCGTATTATTCTTGAATTTCGAGGTTTTTGGTCTTTCGATACGTAACCAAAGAATTTTGCGTGTACCACGTATACTATGCTGCATAATATTGTAAAAAATAAATAGAGTGATCACTAAATTAGCAGCTACAGTCATGGGGTTAGGTTAGGCTCAGTTAGGTTTAATCGTCGTCCATCATTCGCGGTGATATACATAATATATCAATCAGTTTTGACGTTGGATATATTGTTTAAAGTCTGCTAGGAACTAATAAGGATCTTTTCCAGTTGTCTTGACAATTTCCTGATAATCCTTATCGTGACTCTCGCACGTCCTTTCACACGTGCAACGTTAGGAGTTAGAGGTCCTTCTTAGGAAGTTTCGAAAAAATCGGTTATCCGAGAAAGCGTCTCTTCTCCTTCGTACTGATACGAGAATCAATTGACATTTGTGTATATCTGGACCATGTGGTATATGTATATGGTGGGTGGACGGAGTTATCTGATTGGGTTTTTTGTTTTATAAGAAATCGTAAAGATTGAATTTTATCGAGTAATGTAATCTACTTTCAGTAAGGGAGAAGCGCTGTTCCTTTAGGGAAAGTTTAGGAGAGCGAATTATGCGGCTGCAGATACGAAGTATCGTGCGATAGTAAACTTTAGTGTTATATCTGGAACTATAACTATGTATGTCCTTCATATCGGCGATACCTCAATTCTAGAATGTCAAAGATTCAAGATCTCGAATGTTAATGTCGTTAGCTGGCTCCTGATCATCTTCGGTCTCATTCCCGATTTCTCTTTAAGCACCCATTTTGCCAGTTTTACTTAATTTATTGTATCGTGAAGCTCTATAGTACTTTCCATTATTTTATGAAAATAGCCAGAGTTCGCATAGTAATCAAGAATATGTATCTTTATGTGCATAAAGACCATAACAAAGTCAATTCGTATTTGAAGAACGTATCGATTAAAAAATTTCCATAATTTTTTAATACGGGAGTGGAAAGCGTCTAATTATTTATTTCAATTAGATCTTACGTTAGCGAAATGTACCCAGACTCACCTAGTATACTGGGCAGCTACCATATTACGATGGGTCACCTTCTCCAATCCAAATATCCCTAAATGTCGCGTTGTATTTATGTATATCCGATTGTCCGTCACTGCATGCCTCTACATCCATGTGTACATCGAGCTCTGCAATTCGGTTGGGGTGGCCCTCGACTCCATCCCTTATTTATGGCCGTGCAATGTCTCCCGAATGTGTTCCTCCCTGAGCTGTAGGACCCTCTGAAACAAGAGGTGGGTCCATCCCAAGTGCCCACCATACATGTATGAATATACCCGGCTAAAGTTTATATATATATATATATATATATATATATATAATCATGTAGTTCTTATAGTTTGAGGACCTTAGGAATTCAGAGGCGTTCACAATAGCAAGCTAATGTACTTTATTTAAAAAAAAAAAAAAAAAAACCTTGGGACATCACAGCATTGGAGTTCTAACCTATTCTAACCAAACGAATCCTTTAACCTCATAACAGACACTGGGTGTGTAACATTGGAAAAATATAAACAGATTCGGTGTGACAGTCCGCTTTATGGTCCTCAAAGCATGCGTTATGTTCAAATTAGATTGAGGTCCGACCCGAAACTATATAGTTGTCCTCAATGTGTACGTTGTATATCTCAAATTATCCTTAAACTACCCTTTAATAATGTATACCGCTAGATGTGTATTTTAATTTTATTATGGGAATAACGATGCTGTTATGTATTTTTGTCTCGGTTTTCTGACTATATTAATCGACGCTTAAGTCTTTAAATGGTTTATGGTACTTTGTTCGAAGGGGTACCTGCCCCTATTGTTTCATTCGAAGGTTTTTATGTTTTTATGTTCCTTATTAGAATAATTCGCAATTTGTGATCACTCGTGTGCATTACGTTATATCCGGAACGCAGCTTTATTCAGATGATCTCAACGGAAGTCGTGTATACGATAACCTCGCATAAACGTCAGGTTGTGAGCTTTGCTTTGCTGGACCGTAGAAAGGGTCATAAGTTTCACGGGCGTGTGACCCCGCTGGGCGTCATATTTTGTGTCTCTAATGCGCGTTTGTCCCCAGCCTTTTTCGTACCGTTTCCTTCATACGCTACTTCCGTTTCCTCCGTCCACCCTCAAACCTCAAGTGAACCACCGGATAGTGGGCCACATAATAAAAGACACCACCGGTTATGAGACGGTGGGAGTAAGTGACCTGAAGTGGAATGGACGGTGAGACAATGTATCAAGAGGATTGGATGAATGATGATGCTCGGTTCCGCTTCAAGGAATCCCATCCTGGTGGACCCCAAAAGTGCGTCCTGGCGACATGTTTACAGGATACTTTTATACATCAGTTTTTCATATCTACCAGAGAGATCAGTTACGTTACCTTAAAAGATATCCTGTGCATTCATAAATACTATTCGGTATTTCAATAAAATTTTTATAAAACCCTAAGGGGTTATTTGCTATATACAAATTTAAAGGAAAACATCTGTAAACGTAACACTTTGTCGATCGACGATCTTAGAAATAATACGGAACTACGGAAATGTTACTCTGCTAATGTCCTAAGATATGGGCCTATAAATTCCTGCTAACAATAAAAAGTATGTCTCGATCTCTCTTAACAGTTTAACCCAATCTATACGTCGCCGCAAATCGTTCTTCTTAGCACCGCTGAGTCCCGTTTCCATTTCTCTATCCGCGCCAGAACGGATAGCGAAATGGAGTAATTTCCAGTAACGTACGTTTGAATACATTTTTATATCGGATAAAAATGGGGCTAATAAATACAAGACCTTCTGTGCCGACCGGCGGAGACATTTGGTCCAGAGGGTTGGACCTGTAATATACAGGACCTGCACACTTTGTTCTTCTACATGTATATTTCATCAGGATCGTAAGGATCATCTGAATTCTTTAGGTTGTCCTATACATGCTCAGGCAATTCATGAAATTTAGGCGGTTTTGAAAAATATGAAAAAGAAATTGTTCGTAGTTACACGTTATAATAATCTTAATAATTATCGTTCATCTCGTGAGAGTTATCTTTCACGTGGGTCTATGGTCAGTTGGATTTTAATCGTGTTTGCTCGTGAAAATTCGGCATCTTTCGGGCGGCTACCCGTTAATTAAGCTAACTACTTTTCTAGACGGTGACCATTGCTCTCATCCTGGATGATGAGCCAACTTTGAGACAAAGGATGTCTTGTCTGATTCTCCCGCTTGTTTGTTTGCTACTTCCTGTGAAAGCGAGTTCTTGACACCTCGCTAGAATTTCGTGGATCCAGTTTAATTGCTACAACAAACTTTACGCTCCTCTTTGCCGTTCTATGCGACTCGTGCTTATGTCTTGGATTTAATTAAAGTGTTTAGTGCGTTTTAATCCTTCCTGCTATCGGAAATAGGGGAAGACGTGTTCTATTTCACGAGAAACTCCTTAAGTAAAGTTATTAGTCGGGGTATCCATTTATGTTTACAGGTGAAAGCATTTATAAATATTATAATTTCATTCTTTGCGTATTGAATTACATTACATATACCATATAAATATAATAAAATAGACTGAATACATCGAAATTCAATACTATAGCATCTACCTTCAATAATGGTCTTAATGAAATATTAAAATTCCTTTCACTTCATTATTATAAAATACAATACGTATCAAAAAAGTACAGAAATCGTTAACGATTAAAAAATAATATTTTTCCTACCAATTTTTTTCCTTGATATATCTTATAATTGTATATTAAAATGAAGTCTATTAACGCATTGAGATTATATGGAGCTTAGTTATTACGCGTGTGTACAATTTCTACGTGCAAGTTTACGTGGACAAGTATCCAATGGTCAATGAGTATCTTCATAGTCAAACGGATCACTGAATATACTTGAATGATATATGACAGGGATATAAATTATAATATACGCGCATCCTATCGATATTATGCGTGGCAACAAATTCAAAAAGCTTACCCCCGTTGCACCCCCCTACACTGGCACTTCAGCCGAATTGGACGAACGATGTTTTATTCGTCGAGTTGTAGTATTTTTTCGCGCTCTCAACGCGCTACGGCTACAGAATAAAACATTTTATAGGTGGCAGAACGTAGGTCCTGCATGCCAAGGACCGCACGGTAGGATCAAAGGCGTTGATAAGCTACTAACCAAGGGTATGAGACCTCAAAAAGCTGTTAATTATTTTGATGAAGAAGTTTTTACTTACTTCTTTTTCTTACGTGTTCAGGATTCAGATGGTACATACGTTACTTGAAAAGAAAAGGATTAAACACTACATATGCATTTTTTTAACGATAGTTTACTTAACGACCAACCAATTTTTTTTAATATTTGGCTTCCTTAGATGAAAGTAAAATTTGAAAAGTGACTCGAAATGGCAATCATTCTCTCAAGTTCTAGTAATTATTTTTATGATAGTAATTTCAAACTATTATTGACCCGTAACGTTAAATTAAGCAGCTGTTAACATGGAAATTTCGATTTTCCCATAGGACGTTGTTTCGCTATCCTGGCTGGTTTGTTATAATGGATGGAGTTTCGGTAAAGCTATAGAGGACTGCTCGATGAAATCGTGGGTTGGGTTAGATCAGCAGTTTTGGTATAGCTTATAGCTTAAGAACCAATGGAGGTGGTTGTTAGAGCTAGATTAAATTAGCAGCAGGCAGCCTTTATGTTGCATAGCCTATATCTCAGAATTCGATTCAGAAGAAGGAAATGCATTTAACACGTCTTATGCTTTGATTCCCTTTAAAGTTCTCTCAATATAATAGTCACCCTTATTCGGTACACTCATTGTGCCGCATTGGGAGGCATTTGGCGTTGCGTTTCACTCGTTTTAAATATTGTGCTATATTCTCGTAACTACCTGTGGCATATGCTCTTTTGAATAGACATTGTGCATGCACCTTTAAACTTACACATATAATTACTGGTGTGATGATGCTTGGACATACGATTAATGCAAAACTAATCTATATATCGGAACTATCTATTTTGATAACTGTATGCTGCTCTCAAGTATATTTCGAATTTTGTATAAAGCAACTATTGATAATGTGATCAATGGTGGATTCAACTTTTTCAAATAAAAGCCGTCAATTACTTAAGTGAATCGAGTATATTCAAAACAGCACTGAGGAAGGCGGAGTACAGGAAACGAAATCATGATGCTTTCATAGGAGAGGGTGAGATGGAACTTAAGATCAGACGCTCTGTCAAGGAGCTATTATATGAAGCACCAAGGGATTTCAAAGCCACGCAACCGGAACTGAATTAGGTTGACTGTTTAATACGTTTTCTATGGATAGGCAAGGGATTCAAATATATGAGGTTGCTAGAAAGTTGATGATTAGAAAAAAATATTTGATCAGTATCAAAGACGATAAATTGTCTTAAAAAATCTTTACTCAGTTTTATTATGATTATTTTAATAATAGGATCATTGAGGTTTCATATATAACAGATGTTAAAGTATTGTAATATCTGGAATCTAATTGTCAGGAAACTGTTCGTTGTTAAATAAAAGGCAGTGATATTCTTAGTTTTGCTTTAATGTTCCTCAGCGGTACCATACAATTACTTTTGTACCGTACGATTACCAAGCTTACGCCGGACTGGCCATTGTCCAACACCTCAGTTTTGTCTAAATTAACTTTCACATGTAAGAAAATAATCTTGGGAAAATGTTTAGAGCTTCGTCTTGTCGTATTTCAACGTCCCTCTTCTTTCCTGAATATTAATATCCCCTTTACTCTATCACGAATCAATAATCCGCTAATGCTTCCCTAATATTTTTGGAAATCTCCCATACCATCCCTGGTCCAGAATATCAATCAACCGCTTTCAATATCGCGGCGAAAGCACAATGAATACAAATGCAAAATACCCTCTCTCGCACCACCGGAAAAAAAATAGACAATCTATACTGAAAGAGTACCTCGATTCAATGCCCTGAAGTTGAGATAACAATAATTGTTCAATTGAACACTCACCAAGTGCGTCTGACATACCCTTTGTGACTGTATCTTCTTATTACATGCACCAGTGACCGCTTGCCCTCTTAGCCCAAATAAAAACTAGGGAAGTAATTCAGAATTGATGAAATTTAATAAAAAGTTCTCTTTGAAAATAGCACTGACATCAAGCATCTACCATATACATATTTATTTACGTATCAATCAAATTTTAGGAGGACGATGCATGGAAAATTAATGAATATAAATTATACACTTTAGAAATTATAGATTATCGTCAATCAAAATTTTGTAATGATATGCTAAAACACATATGGGTATGGAATTAGAGCTATTCCAATTTCCATTGATGTTAATTCCCTCATAATGGTATACAGGAAAACATTTACGATTTGTGAAAGTTATATACCTACACCTGCTCCCCTCCTAATAGAACGTTCACTTCCGCTCCTCTCCTTTCAGCTTGCCACTTTTCCCATCCCTTTCCCAGCAATCCCTAGTCGCTCCCCTAATGCCGTTCATTCGCCGCGCGTACCCCGTTAATCCAGCCTCGTAACTTTAACTCGCACATCGTGACTACCATAGCCGCCCGTATTACACAGGAGCCAGAACTAAACCAGTAAAATAGTACAACGACCCCCTGTAGCTATACATAAGTGCAAAAAGCAATGCATGCCAAAGCCATCTAGAGGATGAAAAAGACGAAGAAATAAACTGATTTCCTAGACTCGAGAAATGCGAAAACGATAGCGAAGAATTGTATACATGCGCATTGCGGCAGTATATGTTAATAATGCATATATACATAGTACTCGTATATATAGGAATTGGAAAAAACTAGATTACAAAAATGAATGAACCTTGGCTGTTTATGGATTTTAAGGGTTAATTTTTTGGCTCCCCTCACACCGAAGGAATCGAATTTTTTTACTGTTCTCTTGAGCGTTGGCTACTGTAACTCGAGAAAATCAATTTTCTTTCGGATGCTGTATGGCTGGGCTTCCCAGTCTGTAAGAGTATGATTGTACCTTCCAGGCTTAATCTTTATTCCCGGAATCCCCGGAGAGCAATGTCCTCCGTCCTTCTGAAGTATCCTTGGTACTTCTAGAATGGAGGGTTCGATGCGCGTTACAACTTTGCCGACCCCTTCATTGGACCATCCTCAGTTTCTGAGGCGCGAGGCAACCCCCATGACGGCCACTTTTAGCTACCCTTGCCCCAAACCAGATCTCTATAATATATATTGTGTCCTCAGTTTTATCTGTGTCCAACCAGTAGCTACACCATAAGATGGATAGTGCACGGTTGACCATGCAGGGGTATTAGAATCCTATAAATCGTTTGAGCTTGCCCAATTTTCGGAATCCCATTAATTCGATTATTCGGCCACTTTCAATAGCCAGTAGATAATACATATAGGTATACAGTCTGAATAAAACATACAAGTATGTATTTTCTTATTCGCGTCTTGTATCACCCTTGAATATCATTCATATTATATAAATGAATTGACATTTCGACTAACATGCATATGGTTTAAGCCACAGAATACAGAATAGTGAAAAAGATAATTTATTCTAAGGCCAGTATCGAGCTATACAATAATATTTATCATCTATAGTATAAATTATATGTTACTTTTCTATATGGTAAGAAACGTAATATCGAAAAGTATTGATAATCAATATGAATATACTGACATCCGTAGGTCCTACAAAACTGTCTAGCTTATAAAATAGCATCATAAATTCCACTAAAGCGAATTAGAGATCCCTTGGCCGAAGTTCTCGAGGGTGGTAAAAGGGTGTTAAAGTAATGTCGCACGAGCGCATAAATATGTCCAGTATTCGCCCTCGATTTATGTGGCTATGCAAACATGTTCTAACGTACCTGAATGGAAATCGCATATAGCGTAGAACAGAAGCATCGAACATTGTCCGCCGTCTCAAGAAATAGCAATGTCAGACGCTTACGAATTTTCCTACAGACTACGTCACTCGAAAGGATCATGGAAATAGAACAACACGATAGTCTTGTACACACTATAGCGATCCGTAGTCCTGATACCTACCATATACCTAGTCATTTCACAAAGTTCCATATAGACATAATCACGCACCATCTAAATATATCTAAATATCGCCTAACTTCTACGAATTCAAATGATATCTGCACGTTTATAAAAATAATCTACCAAATATATCTATATTAGCTCTGCTATGTAATTATTCGTATTATTATCGAATCACCAGGTATAGGATTTTCGATATCGAAACTGAAATGCTCTCCCACAGCTCTACACCAAGATACGATAAACATCTAGGATGGTTTCGATCTTCGACTCTCTTCCCTTAACGCTCGGGCTTTCCACTAACTCAATTAGTAATTCTGAACCACCACACGTACAAGGGCTTTCCGCCGCCACAAATCTGGCAATGGGCGATGCAATCCCTACCCCTTAGAGATACACCTACGGAACGGACGATCTTGATAGGCTTTAGATGTTTCCTGGTGATGTCGCGTTCGGTCCAACCATTGATGAATTGCGGCGAGTGCTTTTTGGTCGACGACGCCACACCACAAACCATTGGACAGACGAACTCGACATTGCGGCGCCAGGACACTTTTCTCACGCACACCAAACCTCATTGCGGCATACACGTTTATGCTTATGTGTGGATATGTATGTATATACGGAAATTTATAAGGTTGGTAGTAGTCAACACGTACGCTGAGAAGGAAAGGTTTGTCCATAGGGAAACACGAACGTAGACACGTACCCTGCACGATTGAATTAATCCGTTCGAAGGAGAGCAAGATGTTCCAATTATCGGGCTCTTCCTTTTTTTCCAGGGAATAACGATGTGATAGGGATCTCTCGAGGTGAGGTTGATGGTATTCCTTATAAAAGTTATTCTTGGCTTATTCAGTGGGTTTTATTAAGTTTTAAGGGGTATTAGGTTACTGATGAATTAACACAGAAATTTAAGATTTTTTTTTGTATGGACTACGTAACGCTGACAGGGTCGTTTGATGTTGTGAGTCGATTTTATAATATATTGTATATGAAGAATAATTTAATGGTGTATTCTCAAAGGTACCGAAGGAAGCTAATGAAAGTTATGGATGTGAAACTAACTGCATTTTTTTGGCAGATCATAAATTTTTATAGAACCGCGATCCCCATATCGTTCTGCTATAAAGAAGATAACATCACTTTCAGCTTGACGAAGGTGCTTAAGAAATTTTGTCGACATCCGCTTTGTCCCCGATCAGTATCGTCTGAAACGGGACGTTCAGTTTGAGAGGTATTTAATGATCTTTGTCCTTTGGAGCAAATACTGCACGAGTCAGTCAGATTTTTCATCACTGAACTACACTGTACGATACAGTCGTATAAATTGTACTGCATGAATATTAGTATTTGAAATTGCACTTAAACACAGTTCACCGCGTTTCCTGTAATCGATTATTCAATCGAATTTGGTCGACTTGTCTACGTAGACTAGACAAAAATTGATCAACGCCAGTATCAATGTAATTACACAATTCCATCTCAGGACTGAAGGTGATAAATTACGAGACAATAGCTGGATAAGATCGACAGATATAGACAAATAGTCTGTCTATCGATAAGATATCCGATATCGATAAGTTTGTCTATCGACCAGCAGGCATAAACTGCAGTGAATTAAAATCCGAAGAATAAAAATTATTATATGGAAGTAGGACTAACATATGATGATAATGGTCTTACTTTAATATTCTATTAATTTCCGTTTAATTTTTTAAAACGGAGTCCTTGATGGCTATCGCGCCTGTATTGTAATAGCAAAGCGTATTATTATTGGGGACTGTATTATCAAAATGTCCGTTCCTTGTTGGGAATTTCTATTCTCGCTATAATTGTAACCCAGAGTTCTGTATTGCGGGTACGAGTAGTAACCACCTAATTGCTCGGAGTGAAGCGAGAGTGTAGAGAGGAGGGATTGCTTCTGGTATTTGGTCGGATCGTGCTGAGCATGTTAATGCGACAATACCGCCACCCGTTCAAATTATGATTACACCCAAAGCATAAATTCATTAATTTGAATTGCAAGATAAAAGGCAATTTGTTCGGATTGATCAGACGAAAGTCATTTCGTGTCTTTTAGTAGGCAAATTAATACCAGGATTTGTAGGAGAGAGGAAGAAAATGGCATCTGGAAATTGAACTGATATCTAATGATGACTGTAGCTGTTTAATACTATACAGGGTGGTGGTGGTGTATCACAAATTAGAAGACACGCCGAGCGAATAATTTTCAAATGGAACCTTTATTTCCTTACTACAGCCTACCCGTCCTGTCTCTCTCGTCTCACTGCCCAGCGTCCCCCCTCTCTCTCGAACCTCTCTGCAGCGCCAAAACTCCCCCGTTCCCCTATAGATGGCGCTGACCAGCGTTTTCTAACATCCTCCCACCTGGAGTTCTCAACTCCATACATTCTCTTAAAATAGACTCTTTGATTTTGACATAAAGAAGGACATGGAACACGACTCATACATACTTATTAGGCTTTCGGATTACACGCCCACTTCGAGTCTTTACAATATTTGGCGTATTACAATCAACTTTAGAGGCGTATTCCGATTCGCTAATGCCATTAGTAACATCTTGCTGGTTTACAATCTTCAATAAGTCACTTCCATTTGCCACGTTATGGCTCGCAATCTCTAGAGGATAAATGCGCTGTAAGGGTCTCTTTAAAATACCATCCTTCGTTTTCACAATAGCAACTCGCGCTACGCCATCACGGCCTTCAATTAATTTTTGGATTGTAGCTAAAGGCCAATCGATACGTTTCCGATTATTGTCACCTATCATAACAACATCACCTACTTTTAGCACACGAGATTCTTTCGCGTCACTTTTTAAAACTAGTTGACTAAGGTACTCTTTGCGGAAACGATCGCGTAGATGTGCTAGCACTTCCTGTTTACATCGAATCGCCTTACTGAGATCAGTTTTTCTAAAAATATCGATATCTGGACACTCAGATCCTTTTATATCATGCAGAAACATAGCAGGGGTGAGGGGCCTTAAGTCATCCGGTGAATCAGACACGTATGTCAAAGGACGTGAATTTATCGTACGCTCGCAATTAACTAATACGGTGTACATTTGATCGTACGTAAGACATGCTTTTCGGAGAACCTTGCGTAAAATAACCTTTACCATACCTACAAGCCGCTCCCACCAACCACCCCACCAGGCTGCGCTTGGTGGGTTGAAAATCCAATTAATTCGTTTAGTAACGCTAGTCTTAGCGATTTCATCCCAATTCAGCTTCTCGAACATGTTATTGGCTCCAACAAAGTTCGTGCCATTGTCGCTATAAATTACGGATGGTCGACCGCGACGACCAATAAAATTGTCCAAAGCATCTAAAAACGCCGCTGTCGACATAGATGTCACGAGCTCTAGATGCACCGCGCGATACACGGCGCAAGTAAACAGACAGATCCAGGCTTTCTGTTGCCCGCGTAAGTATAATGGTCCCGCGAAATCTATGCCCGTAACCTCAAACGCAGCGGCATCTTTGACACGATTAAGCGGTAAAGGGGCTGGATCTACTTTCATCGACTTAACACATTGTCGCTTACAAATAACGCATTTTGAGATTATTTCTCATACAGTTTTTCGCATACGTAGTATCCAATATTTCTCTCTTAATTGACACATTACGGTTTGTACTCCAGCATGTCCCATACTCTCGTGCGTGTCACGAATTAACAATTCTACAATCTTGTGTTTACTGTCTAACAATATTGGGTACAAAAAGGAGAAATTGTCACTCCGTTGTATTATTCTCGTTTTTAATCGTAATAAACCATCGCTATGTTTGAAAACTTTAATCGATGATATCTTTGGATCATTTTTTGGTAAAAACATTTCTTCTTGTAAGCATTTCAATAATTTAATTTCTGTTTCGCAAATCTCTTTGTACGTCAAATATTTAGTTTGTATAGCTTCTTTTTTCAAAAATTTCTTAAATCTAAGCATGATACATAAAAACCTTATAAATTTATTGTACGATGAAAACTTATTTACTAGGCTTACATCTACGTATTTAACATTGAGCATTGAGAGCCCAGCTGATTTTTTCAGCTCACTATTTACCTCGCTTTCATTGATTTTCTCTTTTGAAATTGGCCAGTTTTGTTGATCCTCGCGTAACCAGTTCGGCCCCTCCCACCAGCGCGAATTGCACAGCTGTTTAGCTTGGCATCCGCGTGATGGAAGATCAGCTGGATTTTTAGGTCCGGGCATATATTTCCACGTCCATGATTCTGATAACCGGCGAATTTCGCGTACGCGATTCCACACAAATATGCCCCACTGACTATCTCGATTTATCCATGTCAAAACGGTAGTTGAATCAGACCAACAATAAACGGGTATATCTTTACAACTGAAAGCCTGTAAAATGTCCTCAGTTTGTCGGCTGCCTATGCATGCGGCCAAGAGTTCGAGACGCGGTATGCTCGCGTTATCTGGTGCGATTCGCGCTTTTGCAGAGAGCAAATGCAGATCAACGTGATTCTCGTTTTCTACGCGCAAAAATGTGACCGTGGCATAGGCGGTCTGACTTGCGTCACAGAAAGTGTGCAAGGAAAAAACGCCCACCCCGAAAGATCGCGGTATTTCAATTTCTTTTAAGTACGTCAATTGCTTGTGCCAACCTAAAAACTCTTCGCACGTTTTTTCGTCTACCGGCGTATCCCAATCGTATCCCGAATTCCACAATTTTTTCAAAATCAATCTAGAAATTATCATGACCGGTGCTGTAAATCCGATTGGATCGAATGCCTTGTGCGCGATCGAGAGAATCGTGCGTTTCGTTATCTCACTAATATCGTCATGAATCATCGCAGGGTTGATCGATATCATATCGCGAGATTTATTAAATAAAATCCCGAGTACTCTTGTCGTCTCTTTTTCCGAGGAATCATGAGTGTACTCCCACCCTCGTAAGTCGAAACCCCCCTTGGCCATTACTAGTTTTGCTTTTTCAATAAAAATATGTAATTCCGCTCGTGACTTGACACTCATAACGCAATTGTCCACGTAGAAAGATTTTGCCATTCTATCAATAATATCTTTGGGTCCTAAATCTGGATTTTCCATTTTGGCAATTTTCGAAAAATGATATTCTAAAACCGCGCCTAATAAAAATGGACTACTTGTAAGGCCAAATACTACGCGTTTATGTCGTAGGACTACAAGCTTTCCTTTTGAAATCCATAAGAAACGTAAGTAGTCGCGATCCTTTGGGTTAATTTCTATTTGAAGAAAAGCCTTACGAATATCTGCGACTACAGCTATCTTATGTTCGCGAAATCTCAACAATGTTGCTGGAATTAACTCAATTAAATTTGGCCCTTTTTCTAGGCACTGATTTAGTGAAGGGAAACCTTCTTCGCTTGCGGAGGCATCTGAAACAGGCCTTACTGGAGTAGTGCTTTCGGGCTTCATAACTGGACGGTGAGGTAGATAGTGAGCCGGATTTTTTAACTCGTCGTCGGGCACACGTTCAATTATACCCTGTTCAAGCCATTCTGAAAATACAGCATCGTATTCTTTGAAAAGATTATCTTTATTTAACTTTTTTACCGTACTCTTTAGTCTGTTCCTCGACAGTTCAAAATTATCTGCAAGCGGTGCGTGGTCTTCCTTCCAGGGCAAATCAACCGTATAACGTCCGTTTTCATTTAAAGAGACTGTACTCAAAAAATTTTCTCTTGCTCTTTTTTCTCTTGTAATTTTATCAGCTTTCTCCACGGGGTCTTGTATACCTATCACATCTAATTTCCAGAGATCGGAAATGTTTGCATCGCTTACTAACATCGACAATTCGTCAAGTGTACAGTCTTCTCGATCTTTGTTACGTTTTTTACCCATAATTACCCAGCCCAATTTCGTTTCAAATGCCGATAAATCGTTAGGTAAATCGTGCTTTTTTCCTGTAAAAAGTTTGCCTGCTACGTCGGCACCTATCAGAACATCAATAGTGTCACTAGAATCGTGTCTATTATTTTCTACGTCGGTAAGAGAAATATTGTAACCTTTTAATTCATCAAGCCATGTACCTTTTCGAATTTTTGGAATATCAGTACAAATGATATTTTCATTCATTACTTGAAAATTGCACGAGTATTCGCCATCTAAACTCTTCACGCGAGCTAAATATATGTCATGTTCCTTGGATTGTGACTTTACGCCGCTAAAAAGGGCGTGAGAAACTGCTATTTTTCCTAGTGGCTCGTACTTCATAAACTTCGCTATATCCGAGCGAATATAAGACCTGTGAGATCCTTGGTCAATAACCACGCGTATCACTTTTTCTTGCGTAGCAGAATACAGAATGACGCGTAACGTTTGTAAAATTACATCAGGCATACTAATAAAATTCGCGAGACTCTGCTCTACGCTTTCTTTTTTGTCCGACGATTCGCTTTTACCCGAAAACGCGCTGTCCGTGTTACGCAAGTTAGAGCATGTTAGTATCGAATGGCGATTGTTACACCACGCGCAAGATATTTTGACTTTACAGACTTTCGCTTGATGATTCGGTTTTAAACATTTAAAACAGCATTTCTTCTCTTTCACCAAGTCTCTTCGCTCCGCATACGATAATTTTTTAGCCTGTTCACAATTTGCGTTTTCATGGTCATCGCCGCAAAAAATACACTTTTTCCGCTTACACTCTCCCGAAAATAACGCGCTAGCACTCGGCTGCTCCATGGACGAATTGCCCTTTTCCCTACCCTTGTCCTTAGTTTTCTTCTCCGTCGAAACGTGGGATGAGAAACCGTTGATCGCCATGTTAATCCTCTCTTCATTACTGACCTCTGCTTTCAGGAACTGGAGAAGTCGAGTCAAACGATCCGTTACTTCGCCGTCTCTTGCGTCCTCGTTGTATATCTCAGAACTCAGCGCCGAGCGCTGCCACGTTCTAAGAATCTCCTCTGGCAACGAGGATTCGACGAGTGGATACAGCATAGTTGCGCAGTTATTTGTTTTGACACCTAGCGTCTCAAGGGCGCGAATGTGCGCCGATATCTTGTCGTAAATCGTTGAAACATTTACATGTTTGCCTTTGTTGGTCGCATTTTGTAGTGCAAGCGAGAGCAATTCTCGAGTGTAAAACTCGATGAGCAAGTCGTCTCGGCCGAAACGGTTTTTGAGGCTCTCGAAGGCTTTGTCGTAGTTTTCCGCCGTTGTCGGGAAACCGTTGACTATATTCTCCGCTTTCGATCCTTCTTCCATCATCTGTTTCAAATATTCTAGCTTGTCTTCCTTGGAAACAGACTGGTCTTCGTGGATTTTGCGAAAATGCGACCAGAATTGCAGCCACGTGCTCACGCTGCCACTGTATTTATTGACCTTCAAAAATGGCCGCTTAAAAGGCTTTTCACTTTGGGTTATTGCCTCCTGCCGAGTGGTTGTGCCACCGCTGCCCAAAAACTTTAACCTCACTGACAAGAACTTCTCTTTGTACGCGTCGTGACTCTCCATCGCCGCTTGAATAGTTTCCACGTCGGCATCCGTTTCCGATAATAGATCGACGTATTTCGTATTAATAAGCTCGAGCTCTTGCATTCTCGACTCTAGCATTTGTAGAGCTACTTGCCGTTCTTCCAGGGAAATAGTCGCGTTTTCACACTTCTCGGAGAAACTATTGTGGCTCTTAGTAAACAGATACGTAAGACCATTCTTTGTTTCTTTGCTGTCTCCATTTTTTCAGGTTAGTTTCTTTTCTTCCTTCACGAGGCACAATCCTTTCACTCCCCACCGTATCCTGTCACGGTCGCCAAATGTTTAATACTATACAGGGTGGTGGTGGTGTATCACAAATTAGAAGACACGCCGAGCGAATAATTTTCAAATGGAACCTTTATTTCCTTACTACAGCCTACCCGTCCTGTCTCTCTCGTCTCACTGCCCAGCGTCCCCCCTCTCTCTCGAACCTCTCTGCAGCGCCAAAACTCCCCCGTTCCCCTATAGATGGCGCTGACCAGCGTTTTCTAACAGTAGCGTTGTAACTATTGTATCATGAAACAAGAGAAACAACGTCTTCCATATTAAACTCTTACCCAGTAAGCAAAAATTCATTTGGAATAAATTGTTAGATTAAGAGTTTAATATGGAAGGCGTGGTTTGGTCATGTATACCATGCATATACAGGGTTAGTCAATAGAAACGTACCAGTAGAAGTTGGCCGCAAGTGGCCGACACGGCAGTGTGGCCTCTTAATAGTTATTTTCGTACCATGGGCGTAAAGTACATACAACTTTACGCCCGCAGGTGATCGAATCGCGATCACCCAAGAGTGTACAGTTGTACGCCCGCGGTGCGAACATTATTTCTTGTCATAGTGTGCGTAAAGTACGCCACTAAGATTGAAGGAAAGATCATTTGGCAGAATATTTTATAAATTTCATATAAGTACATAGAATGAATTAAAGAAAAGCGGCGAAGTCGGGGTGGGGCGGGCGGGTCCAGGGCTACCCGTGTGACAGGACTGCACCGGGGCTGCATGAACGTGGTGATGGTGGTGGTGGGCGGGTATCCATCCCACGGGAGTCCCGATCAGCTGGTCGACGTCACTCCCGTGTGGCCCGGTCAGCTGTTCTCCTGCCCATGCCATCCCTGCCTTCTGCTGTCTTGGCAACGCAGCCACTCTCTTGGTCCTTCACTTCGGAGACGCTGGCGGGTCCTCGATGGCTCCGAGATGGTTCTCGATGGCTCCGAGCCAGTGCCCTACGGGAAAGGTATACAGGAAAGGAAGGGTGGAAGGAGGGGATCTTAAGCTATCTACAATGACCTAAAACACTAAATATACGCAATTATTAATACTAAATAACAAATATACGCAAAAGTAACACTCAAGGCCGGTGGGGACCTCGAGCCAGGTGTCGGGGAGGGGTTCATGTTAACATTTTTGTTACAATATATACACAGTATATATATACATACGAATCGACAGGGCAACGTTTCCGCAGATAAATTTACATAAGACTTCAGGAAGGTTTGGTAAAATCTTCTCGAAGAAAACGCGAGAGGAAACAAGTAAACTTCATCCTCTCTGTAGTTTGGGTTTTCGTTCAGACGATTGAATTTCGAATTCCCCTGAATCGCTTTCCGGCCTCCTAATTCAGCTCGCAAGCACCCAGACTTATGTTTTCGTGAACGGAGTTATGTCAGTGCATGGAATCGAGTCATGTCGAAGAACACATCTCCACGAATGATTGCTTGGTAAGCCCGGGGGAAGAAGAAAATTCGCGCGTGCGTGCGATCCAAGGTAGAGTTTTTTGAGTCGCAACTTGGGAACGAGACGGCTGCCTCTCGCAAAGTCTGAGTCTGAGTCTGAGTGCACCCCCTAGGATACTGTTTGCGTGGGGGACGTGCGGATGGCATAACGAGTTATGCGCTGGGGGCCCTCGCGGAAGAAATGTTTCGCCCAAGGAAATGAAAAAATACGTGCATTTCTTGCTATGGAACTTGGGATAATAGAGAGAGCTGCAGCCCCGGTCCACTTATTTTAGCAACATCTCTAAACAACGCTCAGACAGAGTATGTATCGTGTGTTAGACGTTATAGGTTGTTGTTAAAAAAATTACCCGCGAACTCTAATGGAAAGACAAGACGTTACACTAAATTTTTAATGTAACTGTTGTAGCGATCACTTTATATTTCGTGCCGAATGTAATACCTAGTTAAGAGCGCTTTAGTTGATATACTCCCACCGGTAATCTACTGCCCTGACCTGTCCGGTAAGCGGCAAATATTGGTCCCTTTTGCCAATTATCGCTTGGCCGAGAAGTATCGGATGGACAGGAGCACTACAGTTGGGCTACCGAAAATCAGGTATCGATTTAGAATCAATTATAAAGGCTATTCAATTAATTGTAAATTAACTCTCATTTTTGTGTCCGTTTTTCTTGTTATAATAGTGCAAATCGGTAGAGGCAAAAGGGCTATTTTATAAATTATCAATTGTAACGATACTTACCGATAGATAAATGGTATTCGTATCATTTCGTAAACTTCTCGAATGATGGCACTATCTTCGATAGTTCCCCCCCCCCCTAAACTATTGTACATGCAAATAGGCTAAGTATATCCTTTATTCATCCCTTTCGTTCGCTAACCGTTGCTGAAACAGCACGGGTCCGAGACACGAGGCAATCAAAGCCTAGCTCAGGTATTTTATTTGTCTTCTATTTTTAACATTTGTAATTTAATATTATTGTATTTTCTTATGAAATTTTTAATCATTAACAATTAGGAGAACTAAGGGCGGTGGATTGTACCCCCAATATAAAGGAAAAACTCCATGTGAGGAAATTCCCGAAAAAACGTGGGAAATACTATCGCATCTAAAACGCGTTCATGGACAAATGGATTACTCCGGCAATTGACACATCGGACTCCGACACAATTACAGAAATGCGTATTGTATAATTTATTTACTCCGTATAATTTAGTTTAAATATTGTCTCGGATTGACACGGAAAACATCGAACGAAAGACTAAGTATTTTAGATTTTAATGGATATGAATGTATAGCGTATGGGTGTGAGTGTGTGTGTTAATCATTTTTTTTTCTTATAAGCTTGACTATATTAAATTTTCTATAGCGTAATTCATTGTCCCATATAGATATAGAGATATAGAGTGATAAGTCTAGAATTGCATACGAATATTTATTAATGATTAGTATATATATATTTTTTGTGAAATCATGATCATTAAGCTATATCTCGAAAACTTAATTTATTAACATCTTTTTCAATTCGAATATATATGTGTTTGTTGGATTATTTACTTGAATCAAATATAAAAGGTAAATAATACACAATATATGAACACACCTTCACAAAATGGACTTAATGGACACGTGGAAAATGAGTTGATCAAGGAATCGGGACTGATCGACCAAGGATCGCTTGCCATATTCTTTTCAAATGACACGTGAGAACAGCGTGCAGACTAATCAATGACAATTAAGTGCAAAGACAATAATCTAAATCAATAGTAGAAGGCATCGTAATTATTGTATAGTATGGATGGATGAGTGTAATTGTATATGTGCGAGTAAATAATTTTATATTGTAAATTCTATAAATATTTTAGTTTAATAGGGGACTGTTTACGGGTCTATTGATCAATGTTTTAAGCTGATATCATTTCTAATCTATATATTGTTTAAAAAATATTCAAGAATAATATATATTTTTCTTGTGTGTAAATATATTTTCCAAATTTAAAATACTTTATTACTATATTATATTCTATTGTCGCTTCTAGGTTTTCGGACAAGGGGAACTCTTAATAGTCCAAATGTTTTAGGCAAATTCACAAAACTGCTGAGTAAGCTGAGTTCCAAAAGCTGAGACCAAGCAAAATGGCATTTCGAAGGGATGACACGATCGGGTGTGCAGTTTTTTTTTTGGAGATATCGAAGGATACGATACGAGGTAGTAACACGTTGAATACAAATCGCACCACTCAAAAAGATCCTATGCTTTTCCAAGTTCTTTCCTCGATGTATTTCACGTCTATGTCTTCCCTTTCGTTCTCGTTTCATCCCTGCGCCATCTTACTTTTTGTCCCTACCTTCAGCCTTCTTCCTTCCTTGGGTTCTCCTTATCTCACTATCGTCTCGAGGGATAGTGAGATACGTACCTATACATATATGATATGTATTTACAGAATAGAGTCCGTAGTCGAAATAATAATCAATACGGTAATGTCGATCAGAAAAAAATTGCGTTGTTACTTATTTAATTCAACTTTCTCATTCGCCGTGAGGTGCACGGTGCGCTAGAACACGTGAATTGGACATTAATGAAACTAACCCATAACAATACTAGGGATGATGGATTACTCGTGCTAACGCGAAAACTATGCCCCGAGCTCCTTATAGCGCGTAAGCAATCAACACCACAAGAAAAAGCAATTATTTCGCCAAGAGGCTAAGCAGGGTTCTCCATCCCTATCTATAGATGCATAGCTATATGTACAGCAGGTTCCTTATTCTATAGAAGGAGGAATCTTGAATTTTTCGTCCGATGAATACGCCTTGTATTCTATGTACCTATGGGCCTCGTATACATATAGTTATATAAAATATGATCTGCACATGATTGGTGTATTGTGTTTCGGTATGAGCTTGTCTATATTGATGGATCGCGACGCATCGTAGTTTCTTTGTATTTCTCGTATATTCCACTGTAGGGGTCGATAGAAGAAAATGCGTATGGGGCCACGTAGAACTGACGCTTATATCGTGTCGAAATGAAGAGTCGTTTTCTAGACGCTCCTGTGGATTGGATATTCCCGAAAACGCAACAGCTATGCTATTTTATACTCTGCTTGCATCTATAGCATCTGTATTACTATCACGTGGATGCGGTGCTGCCATAGTTTCCATTTTGGTAAGGAGATCGAGTAAGCAAAATCGCCATAGCGAAAGTTAGCTCAGTAGCTTCATTCGTGACTGCAGAAACTTTTTGAGATAACGTAAGTGGTACGGTTGCATAAATATTCTCACTTTTGATAGACTTCTTTAAATTGTTTTTCAGGTTATGTAATATTGTATTCTTTTAAGGAATTTGATGAGATTTTTAATTGATCCCTTCTTGGTTCTTTATTCAGTAATTTATATGAATCATTTTTATTTTTTAATCTTCCTCATTAGGTAGAAGCTTCATCTTCGGTTCAAGCTATTCCTTCTTTCTGGGAATAGGTTTGTTATCTGGTTTAACAGTCCGCAACAGAATTCTACCAATCCATTTCTATCAATCTGCTTCAGCGGCGATGGATGAAAGCTCAACAAATAGAATGGACAGGGAACCCCAGATAGTCTTCTATTTTGTTTTCGCTTGTCAGGTCGATGTAATCCGGCAAATAAATCCTGTACGATGCAGACGCCAGGCGTCCTTGCTGTAGGACACGTCGCGTCGATACCAGAACTCACCGGCCGCTTCGATACCTTTCTCCGTCTAGGATTTCAACTACAATAATAGGCAGTCTGAGCCCAGCTAAATTTCTTCGTTCTTCTTTCATTTCTTTTTTTTTTTTTTATTACTATAACGACCCAGGAGCGAATCAAAGAATTATCCGGGATAAAAGTCTGGATAATTGTTTGGGAGATACCTATTAGCTTCGTGTAGTTTATGATTCTATACTGTATGGTTACGATATAAAGAGGTATCAATTTTCGACAATTTTTATTTTTATATGTGGTTGTAAAATTGTGCGATGGTATATACATATATATATAACTAAAAAGGAATATACCTTCTATAACGTTATTCCTTGGGGAAATAACTCTACTCTGTTCGAAAACCTCAATTTCATACGGGCTGAACTCTTTTAGATTTTGTTTTGATTTCATTTCAGTCGAAGCTCGGTTTAACGAATTTTTTTTTGACTCTCCAAAAATGGGATCGCCAAAGTATGTTTTCACGTTGTTACGTTATTCGAGTTTTAGGCACAAGGTGAGGACTTTTCGTGTCCACAATGAATTTTTCAACATGTTGACAAGAGTATAATTATACGAGATAAAAACAGACCTTATAAACGGAAAAAGATGATACCAAAAGTTATATGAAAACTGATTCGTAACTACCTGAAGATAATAAATTTCCATCTCAGAGGATATCTTCCAGTAGAACAAAATCTTAGACAGAACTATCCAAAAGTGATTCAAACGTTAAAATCACTAGGCTAATGACCACCGAAAATGAGAAATGTTTTATTGTATCTTTCGTAAAATGACGAAACTTTACGGTTTGTTGTACTCTGAGGTGACTTACAAAGATACTTGCAAATGACTTTTGCCAATGCTTTTATATGAATCCATTGCCACCTCCATAACCAGGATCATCGAGAACATTAGGTACAGTAAACCATACGCAAAAAAATACTCGGACACTGTACACTGTACAATGTACATCTAACGGAGTAGAATTACACGAATAGAGTGCACCGGCTCTATATTGTGTAGCTCCTTGGGTTTCTACTTGAGTTACTTGACCTGTATGAACCAACTCACATGTGGCTCTTACCTATTGCTTGTGCCACGACCCTCAGTTTCCATTGGCAGATTCTATTACTCAATGTTGCAACGACGACAATTATTACTTTACATCAGTATTACCTAGTCCGCGAATAACCCACTCCATTCGTATAGATTAGTTACACGTTTACATTTAAGTTTTATCTGGGTTATGGCGAGGATTTTATTACTCGTTCTGATAAAACTATGAGACTTATGGATTTGTCATATATATATGTATGTACGATAACGAAAATATGTGAAATGGTATAGAAAAAAAAAATAATGTATAAAAAAGAAATTTTTGGATTTTTGTCAATCAGTGTTACAATAAAATATTGAGTATGATTTAATCAATTGAAGAGTTTAATATCATACTCAATACGGTTCTATCGGTGGTCTTACGTCTTACAGTCTATGTTTACTGAGAATTATTTTGATTTACGAATTGTACTGTCAGTTCTTATTGAAAAGCAATCGACGAAAGCATGAAGTGCTGGAGCGATATAATCAGCAATAAATGCCGCGTAATTTCCGGTTGAATCAAAGCAAACGGGAGTCGTTTCGAGATTTCCAACGACTCTAAAGCAGTTACCATCGATTCCTCTTATGGAGGAGGAAATGAAGCTGATAATGCGGGAAATGAAAATTAAATTTGCATTACGTGCCCACCTTTCGCAGGATCCACGTGCCGCTATTTTTCCATTTACTTGCTTTTATCTTAGAACTACCGTAGCTGTGTAAAATTGAATAATTATTTATTCATGCTCTGACACGAGACACGTTAGAAAACTTAAATTCTATTTCAAAACGACAACTAACGTTACAATTAAGTGTGGCATAGTAGTTCTTCATTTAGACTTTAAACAAGTTTTATTAAATTTAGGAAGATTATATTTCAATCGTGAATCGCAAAATCAAAACGTCCATCTCGAGCCTGAAGGATATGTAAATTTGAATGGAGGTAAATTTTCAATAGGACTTTTATTTGTCTGTATAGCAAAAGCATTTTAGTCCTACTTTTTCTATCTCAGCTAAATCAATCCGGTCCCATAGGTACTCTGTGTGGCCAAATGAGCGACCGATCTTCGCAACGCGTAGCACTGAAGAATGGGGTCACCGTGATAGATTTCATCTTTAAGAGAAAATAAATCTAGCAACCCCTAGCAGAGTAAAGTTAGAAAAGGGACCAAATGAAATAGCACCGATTTTCTTTTCCCGTTGCCTTTCGCTTTCTTTCACAAACCAATCGAATTTCTTTCAGATTCCTTGAAAGCCCTATTTGATGCAAGATGCACAGCACTTTTTTTCCCCTCTATATACAGATACTTTAAATTGGCTGTTCACTATTTCGCCCGTATCGTTTTTGAATACATGACAATTATTTTTTTCAATTTTTCAAACCCTTGACCCTTCGGATTACGCTAATTCTGTATACTTTCGTAAATCACTTTACATATGATTCGCACAGTACAGTTCCATCTGTAAACCTATATTGTATTATACTTATACATAATTTTTTTGTTTACCTACATATAACTGTCAGTGATATCAATGTAAATGAAGTAGAGGGCGGAGCCAGCCGTATGGACTAGTATAAAAGCTCCAGTTCCACAGAGTCAGAGTACAGTCATCATAAGGACATCGAAAAACAGTCGAGATCAATATGACATGCAAAGTAATTAGGAAATAAATTAATTTGTATTAATAAGATCATTATCAGTGACTTACTTAATTTGCGAATTATCATATGTCTCATAAACGTAACATTTATTCCGTGTTACAGTTATTCATTTTGGTTGGTCTCCTGGCTGTGGTCCGAGCTGGAATCGTCGGTGGCGGCTTAGTTGGTGCACCAACAGCTGCGACAGTTGCAGTTGGTCAACCAACTGTTATCAGGACCGAGAACTACGATCCAAATCCTCAGTATAGCTTCAGTTACAGCGTGGCGGATGGACTTACTGGTATGTTTGGCATTATAGGAATCAACAAAATTCTCAACCATTGGTATTCTATCAATTCTCAACAATGATATTCGTATTCTCCATATTCCTTTATAGAAAATTGTTTATTCCATCGGATGCGTAAGTAGACAAAGCCGATTTAGCGCAGAATAATATCAACAAAGTTTACGTATATATGTATAACAGTAGAACAAGCTAGTTTTCTGAGATAAAGTACTCATAGATACACAAAGTGCAGTTTCTGAGGAATGTTGAATATCAAATCTCAGTATTCACTACTTAGCAAACTTGCCACTTTGTCGTATCTTGCCGCATTACAAAATTTTCAAAAGAAGATAAAAACTTGTAAAACCCATGTACCTACACTATAAAATTTGTTTTTGGAAAATGAGCATTAATCAGAAATACTAAAACTCGTAGGCGACAACAAGGCTCAGGAAGAAACCAGGAACGGTGACGTAGTCCAGGGTAGTTACAGTCTAGTGGAACCTGATGGTTCTCGACGTATAGTCTCCTACGCTGCTGATCCCATCAATGGATTCAACGCTGTTGTACAGAAAGATCCTGCAGTTACCGTAAAGGCTGCAGTTGGTGCATCTGGTCAGGTTCTACGATCTGCTGTAATTTCTCCTCAGCAATTCGTTGCACCTCAGCAGCTCGTTGCTACTCGGCCTTCGATTATTACGACAGGTGGACACACTGCAGTGATTGGTGCAGGTGCACCTTTAATTCGTCAACAGGTAACGAGTATATTGTAATAAGCTTAGTTAAGTTACTGAATGTATTTTGTTCAATCTAAATTATTTTATACAGACCTTGCTCGCTACTGGTTCTCCATTGCTGAGACAATCTGTCATTACTGGACCTACACTGACGTCGTCCAACATTATCAACACTGCTGGTGTCAACGCTGGATTGCTTAGTGGTATACCTCTAGGCTACGGACTTGGACTGGGACTTAGGGCCGGAAATCTTTATGGTACGCAACCTATTCTTGCATCCGGCTATGGAACCGGAGGCATTGTCAAAGTTCATTAAATGATCAGTACTCTAAGTACAGTATCTATGGACCATACCAATATACCACCCAATTCAACCGTTACTTCTTGCGTCCAATAGACTCATTGACCTTTCCACCTTAGAGAACAGTGACAAAAATTATGAATTTCAAATGGATAATTAGGTATTCGACTGTAAGAAGTAGATGTTGTTCTATGAGCCGGACCAACCGGTTTCTCCGAGAATGAATCTTTTGTCGTGAAGTGTTCCATGGTTATTACGCAAATCCTCCACGCTCTTAAGCAGAATTGTCATATAAGGTCAAAGGTTAATCTTGATGACAAAGCAATTGATGATGTACAAATCGTTGGTCAGAAAAAGATTACACAAGTCAAAGAATGAATAAAACTTCATTAAAAATTTGACTATTATAATTTAAAAAATCCGTAAAGCTTTATTATCTACATTGACGAAAACAACTTTACATTACGAAATATTTATTCTTCGGGATAGTTTTCATGGATTTTATTCTTTCCTGAGCGAATAGACTTTTATGCAAGTACTATCTTTATTTTTCAAATACCTATACCAAGTGCTATCGTTACATGTCTCATATCTCCGTATTACTTTAATTTGATGCCATTTACTGTCGTATTGGCGATCATCCTCGTAAAGTCAGAACGGATATTCCAAGAAGTAAAACGTATAAAATTGTCTGCAAAATCTCATTTCGCTCACGAAAATGAATATTTCATTTGGCATACCTATATTATAATCAAGCATATACATTAGCAGTAGCGTTCTGTGACATGTAATATTTACGCCGCAATGTATTTTCTGGGTGGCAGCTGCTTGGTTGGTAAAACATAGGAAGCCGAATTCCGACCCAGCTGTTACCTCCCACACAATTCTCGCCTATCCGCCACGTTTATATACATTAATTTACTCGACATATCCGCACTAATTTTCTCCTTTCTATTTCTTTTTCCGTTTGTTGAGTACACTCGTTACTGACTAGCTGTGAACTAAGATCCAGGATGTTGTATCGACTTGTCTCCGACATCGTTGGACTATAATCACTTTCCTACGGGTTGTCATAGATCTACTAATACTGTACTTGCACTTACCACTCTTCTCACTAAACTTAAGCCTCAGGCTGCGAACCCATTGTATTATACGACCCAATCTAATATTTATGTATGCATCCGAATAAAGAAAAGAGATTTCACGCTACGTATTTTGCATAAAGTGCCATATCTAATTGCCATTGTCCCTTCGTCGTACCGGCTAAAGACGCGACAGGTAAAACCCACTGGAACAACCATGACCACCATGCCTTTGGAAATTTACTCTGGGGCTAGATAAGCGAATGCTCCATTCACTCTTTATTATCTCAAGTTCCCTGGTTTTATGAGTAAATTGTTATGCTTCGTTGCGAATTTATCCGTTTACTGCCTGTCAAGAATGGTTATGGTATAAACAATCAGCTTTTAGTAATTTCCGCACAAAAATATGTTTAAATGATTTTATCGGTTTTATTAAGGGTTTTTATGTATGTATTTTTTTCGAGTGTATTTGTACTGTACAAGTAGACTACATTAGCCTACAGTACATTGGACGCATACGGCGCCATAGTTGGCAGTTTATTCGTACGACACATGGCCTGCTATTCCCTTTCGAATATTAACTGATATTATTTTATTTTGATTTGCAGGAGACGATAAAACATATTGCAATGGCTCTCGTTGCGAATATGGCTCGGGACCAAAATCGCGAGGTGCCTTATCCCCTGAACTTCGTAGAACATTACATTGTATTCTTAAGAATTACGAAGCTAGTTCTTTGATTTACTATCGATTGAAATTCTGGAAAATGTGCACTTCGAAAATACGTATTTGATATTTTTTTTATTTGTCTTGGTAATAATGCAAAATGTTCTCTCATTCTCTCTGATGATACTAGATTTATTCCTTTTACTCTGATAGGTAGTGTCCAACTGACTCTCTGTCCGCTGACCTCTCACTCATCCTTAAATTCTTACAAACAAACATACACACCACACACGCTCTCATACTTATACACGCATTCTTACTCATATTCTATTTACAATATCGGTCATCCTGGTTGGGCGTCCGTCCTCGGATGCCCTCGTCGTCGGAATCATCGTCATCGCTATAATTGCTAATTCACGGCTTCAGATATTTCGCTGCTGTTACCGTCTCCCGATCTTTGGGTTTAGTAAAAGATAGCGATCTTTTGGTTTGACCTCGATTACTAGGTAGGGACTAAGGAATTTAATTGCTAGTTTCAATCCGAGTTTCACATATATTTTCTTGATAGCTACTAATTCGTCTAACTTGTATTGTCTTGCTTTCTTTCTTGATCGATCATAACTCTTTTTATTTCCTCGTTGCACCTTAAGTATGCTGTCCTTAGCATGTTTTAGAAGCTCGTCCTGATTTTCTTGGAAGAGAATTGCCAATTCTCTGTCAATCATTTCTCTTATTTCCGGGCACTCCTTTAGCCGCATGTGCGTTCCGAATAATAGGTTGAATGGGATAGTACCGATATTTCTGCTCTGTGTTGCATTCAGGTATTGTTGTGCCACACCCAGGTACTTGTACCAATCGCCCTCTTTCGGAGCCGCCAGCTTTGTCAAAAGTGGTATCAAAGTGCGATTAACCCTTTAGACCTGTCTGTTCGACCTAGGCAGTTCTGTAGTAATGAGGGCATGCTGTATTCCTTGCTCCTTACAGTAATCTTTAAAGTCGTGTGACGTGAACGCCGATCCCCAATCAGATATAATTTTAGATGGGTTACCAAACATCGCCGCTTATTTCTAGAGTCGGTTCACTACCTTCGATGTCTTCGTTGACTTTGTCGCGTAAAGCCACACAAACTTTGCGAACCCATCCACTACTACGAAAATATGAGAGAATTGTTTCTTTGTAGATGCCAATGGGCCAAGATGGTCGATGTGATATACCGTTAACGGTGCGTCGCCCTTCTCGATGAGGTTTAATAGGCCGTCCCGTTTTCCGTGTTTCTTCTCGGATAAGATGCACGTAATACAGTTACGTATGATTCTCTCAATTTTCTCGCGCATGCTCCTAAACTAGTAATCTTTCTTTACGAGCGCCTCCGTCTTGTCAATCGCGAAATGGCCGATTTCGTGAGTATTTCAAGTGATTTGCGACTGCATATTCTTCGGCACAACAAAACGCAACTCATCGCCGTCGAATTCCTTGTACAGCCGTCCATCCTTTACAGGAAATCTGTCAACAGTTCTATTATTTGCGTAATCGAAAAGTCGTTTTATGTCGGTATCCTCGTGTTGTGCATTCCTTAATCGCAAAACGAAACCTGTTTCACTTTCATCGACTAACAAACAAGAGGAAAGAGGGTTACGGCTTAATGCATCGACGTGTGCCATACTTTTGCCGGGACGGTGCTCAATAGTATAGCAGAATTCCTCTAGTAAGAGGGCCCATCGGGCAACGCATTCGCATAAATCTTTTTTGGCATTACTATCACAAACGCTTGACAATCTGTAACGATCTTGAACGGTATACCTAAAAGATAGCCTCTAAACTTCTTCAGCGATTTAATAACAGCAAAGACTTCGAGCTCATAGCTAGTATAACGTTTCTCCGCTAGTGTTGTCTTGCCACTTGCATAGTATACCGGGTACAGTGCGCTGCCTTCGCTATTTCGCTGTAGAAGAATGGCACCGAAACCGTACATGCAGGCATCCATATGTAATTCCGTTTCCGCCTGCAGGTTATCCTACCTACTATCAGACTAATGTACTCACAATCAGACAGAGACGGCTGTATAATACCGCCACGTACCCATTCGTCAATTTGTTTGTCTACAATCTCCTTTTCCAGTGGCGACAACCGCCTAGGCCGCTGAAATACAAGTTCGTCATCTCTTAAAATTAGTTTCATTCTAACGCCAACGTCTCGCACTTTAACCGCTTTATAATCGTTAATCTTACTTGTCAGAATACCTCTAGTTCCACCATCCTCGACATATGAGATATCAACTTTATGGACCACTGGAATACAATTTATCTGAAATATTTCCGGCAAGCTTGTATCAGTAACACCGTAGTTTGCGGGCTTCGATATAGAAACATTCACAGTATTCAGCAGATCCGCGCCAACCAGGAGGTCGTGCGGCATTAAATCGTCCGAGACTACATGTATCGCAATATCATATGGCTCATCGTCAATAACAATGTCTTCGCGGAACTTACCGAGAGTCCTAACACTACCTGCTCTAATTCCATGGAGTTCGATTCCCTGCTCTTGTAATGGAGTGACGCCGAGTTTCACATACTGATCCGCTCTCATTAGACTAACATCGCTGCCAGTGTCGATCAATGCAACAACATTATGGCCTGCAATTTGAATGTCTTTAAAATACTTCCCGCTAGAACAATGTACACTGAGAAAAATGAACAGCTCTGGCAAGAAAACGGAGTATTGCTACATCCATATTTCTTATTATAGAAATGAATACAGTTGCATAACCAACACGTATTTCTATAATAGCAATATCGTTTTGTTGGCCATATATTTGTTACTATAACCATGCGAGAAACTACTCAGAACGATATGCTTTTGTTACTGGAGAAATTTTGTTAGTCGGGTGCATTAAGAGTCCCAGTATAGCTATGGGAGCTATACGTGCCGGTGCAGGAGCTACACGGCCGGTTGAGTACGCTCGATTCATGTGTGACGACGACCGGCATTCACACGTGCGGCATTTTGATTTTCGAAGATCATTCAGCTAATTTTTCGTCAATGGATAAGTGGGTGAAGTGTAAACTACAGACGTGGGGGTTGCAGAACTTTGTGTTCCCATCATCGAATGTAAATTACCTGTTAATAACCGCTTTCCTCAATAATTTTAATAAAACTATTTATGAAAATGCAATTTGAATATGGCATGGCTGCTCGAAGTTAGGCATCGTTCAGTTTCCACAGCTATACGTTTCGCTCCTGTAAGCGGACGACGTAAAGCAGAAGAGTTCAGCTGTTGGAACTAGATAGTAACACTGTTGTGCCAGCAGACTCCAGTAGCCAGAGTATCTCTAGTAGCCAGATATTTGGTCGGCAGAGCCGTTCATTTTTCTCAGTGTACCTTGTCCTCGCTGTCTGTAACCGACGCGATGTATCCATAATCATTACAACGGAAATACTTGGCACCTCTCCCTTTGGTCGGAAACTTTATCATAACATGACCCAGCTGACCACAGTTAAAGCAGCGCCTTCCACCTTGCAGCACATCCTGCGCCTCATTTCGTCGCACCTCCCGTACTTCTGATTTTCTACTTATAGAATTGGTCGGCTGTCCGCTGGACCCGAGCGTAACCTTTTCGAATGCTTCTAGTAGCTCTGTCATCATGCTGAATCTTTCGATCCTTGCTTGATCCCTCAAAAATGGATCCGAAATGCCCTCAATGACAATCGATTATCATGTAAATAGTCTCCGAAAGTTTCTCCTTTCTTCCACAAACGCTCTTCAAAAAGTTTCCTCGCAGTGACATTGTTTAGCCGGTGAGAAAACATTTTCTTTATACTCGCAAGAAGGTCGTCGCTTGGAATTTCAATATGGTCCGCCTTGGAATGTAACCAATCTAGCGCTCTTCCGTTCAAACGTGAGCGAATCAAAACTCTCGTCGCCTTACCGTTAAGATTTTAACCCCTTTGAAGAAGTCGAACTTGTCGTTCCCATTTATCGAAAACCTCGCCATTGCCGTCAAAAGTACTTAGCAGTTCCGCGATCGTACTCACGTTAATCCTTGAGGAATCGTTTTGCACTAGGGGCCGATTCAGTTCTGCTTCTTTGATGTCCACGTACGCTGCAGTCTGACGAAGTATTTGGATTCTGCGGCGTACTAATTCCAGCTCATGCTCGGCAAGAATTTTTTTCACGACGATACAGCTTTAATTCCCGTAACAGGTTCGCATCACCACCCAGTCGTAACTCCAGATCGTTTCTGGACGGAGCATCACCTCCTCCATCATTCACACCGTTACCTTCCAACCGTTCGTCATGGCCATTTTGATCGTGAGCTTCAACACGTGCCCAGGCACCCGTTTGATCGGCCGCTATTATTCTGCTGAGCAACTCAATTTTTGTCCCACTAGTGGGTTGTCTTAGACACCTCAACTTCTCTTTCAACTCTGCCACTGTGAACTCCCAGAAGTTCCTGGCTGCCTCACTCATTACAACTTATCTACCGCCGTCTTTATATAATCTTCATCTTCTTCGTCGTTAATTTCCACATGCGTTTTCGTATTTCACTTCACTCCGACCGCTCTCTATTTTAGCTAAACTATGCTCCTTCAATCCCGGCTGAGCCCCCAAAATTTGTAGGATATGATCTCAGGGTAATAGAGAGCAATCGGTGGAATCTGGTGATACTTGATTTATTCCTATTACTCTGACAGCTAGTGTCCAACTGACTCTCTGTCCGCTGACCTCTTACTCGTCCGTACATTCTTACAAACAGACATACACACTACACACGCTCTCATACTCATACAGGCATTCTTACTTATATTCTACAATAGTACAAATGGATTTCAATATTTTACTAAAGAGCTCTACATGATATTACAGGATTCGATAATATAAAAATTAGATGGACAAATATGGCTGGATTGATTAATTCATAGCACTGCATTACTTCTGTTGTCATCCGAGAATTCACACCATATTTCAATTCAAAGAATTAAGCGACTGTTAATATTTAATGACAACAAAATTCACTTCCAGGTCAAACGACCTTTAGCACTTTGTGCTTGCGGTCTGTTTTTTTCGTGACCACGATAAATGAATAATAAAAAAATTTTAACGAAGTATTCTATAAACACTCAAAAACAGGATATAACCTTCAACCATTCTAATATCAGAACATCGTTTAATCAGTGTCTCAAGTAATAAATACTAGTAAATATCCTTAATATGCCGAACCCCAAGGAGGTTCATTGAAAGGTTAATCCAAAATTCGAATTTGATGCCGAAAACAGAACGTAAAGCTGGGAAGAAGTCAGAGAAGAACTTTTGCCTTAGTTGGGTACGTCGATTCTGAAAGTTCGAACGTAAAGCAAAAGCTATCTCGGTGAGAACCACGAGCGTTCTATGATTCCGGTAAGCACGTTTTCCCTAGTGATTTAGTTGGTTTCACGATGCTACTACGTGATCCCCAAGAGTCACGCGCTCGCGATACAAATACTATCATAGAGGAGAAGGAAATCGTACCTACCCTATCGGTAATATAACTCCCAGTTTTAATTAGGTACATTAACCTCGGATTATTTTGGCTCCGTGGACAATCTGGTTCTCCTGGCATTGCTGATGAAACGACCGGAAATTTTCATTCCCTAAATTGGCACGAGCCCGTTCGCTACGATTCTCCATGGTAATTTCATGAAAAGCGTTTCATTTAAGTTGCAATACCAGTGCGAATATTGTGCGGCATTTTCGCAATTAAAATCTATCAAGATCTTCTTGTTTCATTCAATAATATCCTTCCGTAGTATCGTTTCGTTTCTTCTATACCAGTCCAACCATTTTTTCAGAAACATATCTTATTCTATATTAAAATATTCCTTTTTACTAGCAATCATATGACTATATTATAAATCTCGTTTGAATCATATATAATATCTTTCTTTAAATACTACTTCAGATATAAATAGAGCTTGACTTTAAATAATATTCTTAAATTAGATAAATCTAATTCAAGGTATGTTACCTTACTGTCTTTACTTTATATGTGTTTCTATTAGTAGAGTTAAAATTAAGTGTACTTCTACGTTGGCTTTGTCGCGATATCTTCTCATTTATTTGGTTCCAGAGCGTAACGTTATAATATATAGATATATATATATCTATATATATATCTATATATATATATATATATATCTATATATAACGTTACGCTATATATATATATCTGTCTATTTCGTTATTGTGAGGAAGGAAGTGACTTAATAATTCATCGGCCAACGTTGCACGACGCAGACCAAGTCGTGCTAGCAGCTCATTTACATTTATGAGATAAAAATGGCGCATATTTATCGAAGCACGCCATGATCATGTTGTGAAACGACAGTTAAAAGAGAAAGGAGAGCGGCGGGGAAAAATAGGTAAGGGCTGTGAGAACTGACGTGAGGCGCTATGAATTTTAAGGTGTTTTCAACTGACATTTCCTTCTCGTTTGTCGTAAACTTCTAGAGACACCTACATTCAGTCGCAGGGTATCCTTTATGGATCCATCGTTCACCTTTCGACCTGAATGAAAAGATGTCAGTGAAAAGCCAACCCTTTTATCAATATCGACTTCGTGCTTTGAAGATGTCAGTTTCTTATCGGAACACGCCTGAAGCGTTTCGGACTTTATTTACTATTTATCTTGAAAGCTCAGAGAGATTTACATTACAGTATTATTTATTGTTACTTCTAATCTTCTATTGTAGTTATCTACTCAGTACAATCAATTTTCTTGAAAGAGTTTTTATTTCGAATCTATCTATCACGGACACGTGTACAAACTGCATATACATTTTTGAATAATAAAATATATTTTGTCTTCCTTTTCAGATCCAACATTTACTAATAACGAGAGAAAATGGTGCAGCGGGTGTCGTATCGATCGGACGTAAGAAACGTCAACTAAAGTAAGTGCGTAACGACCATCTCAAATAACGAACCCATAAATTGTAAAGTTTTCTTATTTCTTTCCAAAGGGTGACCCCGGGGATAAAATAAATTTTCGAATTACTTTGATTAAAAAAAAGGAGCAAGGGGAGGGACATCTCGTTATCAGAAATAAATTCCAAAAAATACGTGATCACCCCGGCTCCATTGGGGCAAAGCTCAAAAAGATTTATGACTATCGATTCGGAACAAAAACGAATCCTCTGCATACTACATCGATCGCGAAGACCCAAGATTTTAATAGAACTTTGTAAGGGGTCCAAGGTGACTACTTCCAATATACCTTAGCTTTTTTAAAATGACAAATACACTAAGGCATACCAATTGGCAGCTACGTCTTTCAACGACTTCGTCACAGTCTAAGGAGGGAATGAAAAATAAAGCCAAAAAAAATCCCTCTCGATCAGAATCCAAGCAAGTCGTGTGCAACGTTAAGTGTAATAAAAAAACTACTCAAGTTTTTTCAACTCGTTGTAGCAGGACTCTTAATAAAAGTTTGTGAGTCAAGGGAAACTTTGCGTAACGCTAAGCGCGGAGTTTTAAATCAGCAATGGAAATTTAAAGCAAGGCGTCAAGGGAATTGCGTAAAAGCAAAGTAATGGGTGAGCCGTATAGAATGGAAAGAATCATTTCGCGCAAAGCCTGCAAAATAGGAATGGGAAAGGCATGTACCCTTCTTAACCTAATGAAAGGCGAAAGTCCTTCATCTGAGCTTACGGCGACTAGGCAACGTTAGTTTGACTAATGTAAGTACCACGTTACAGGTTGTAACGATACTTACCGATAGAGAACTGGTGTTCGTATCATTTCTTAAGCTTATCGAATGATGGCACTATCTTCGAT
>JARQSV010000350.1:565206-583666 GCA_030142285.1 Calameuta idolon | reverse complement strand
CTCCCTCCCTATTGGTTAATTGCGGTAGCTAATTTGAGCAGACCGCTGGGCCCATTTACGAGGCCCAGTACGTCACAATATATATACATTACTAAAACAAATATTATGCCTCGCAATAATAATTTTAAGCTGTATCCAAGTTCGATTCTCTCAATTCGAAAAGACCCCACATGCTAATACAAGCGTATGTTTACGTGGGCTAAGCCCATTATTTACTGGCGGCCATTCAAATACATAACATTGAAATAGAGTGCCAGTTCAGCTCGTAACCCTGGATAACTCCACAATATAAAGAAATTCAAGTCGAGCTAACAAGTTATATATTCCCAGTTCATTTAAATAATCACTTTGTACGGTCGATACTATTTTTATTGTCCACGTCGGACATATCACACCAGCAAAACTACATCAGTTTATTTAGCACAAGTATCCTGAATAGGAGTCGCCCAAATGGTTGAGTCGTAAATAATAAAATTTCAAATAAAAGATTTCCATAACAACTGTACACTGGCGTAACATCCGACAGGAGAAATCTAAAATTCTATGAATATAAATCCACGATGATTAACACTGATGTCCGAGGTTATCCAACCTCGAAACCCATTAAGCGTCGTTCCACCAATATCCACTGATAGAGCTACCATTTTTAGCTTCGGCTTAAAACCGTAAATCCGTCCAACATTTTATTGTAGGTTACATGCCGGGGTCAATTTTCTCAGCCGCATCATATGTTCCGTATATAATAAAAAGTTTAGAAAGAGACTTCATTTTTAAAATATACCATAAATATTAAATTTTTTTAGCGTGACCGATCGCCAGTTTCCTTCTTGCAACCTTTATCGCTATGCTTTTGCGATGAAATGCTTTCTAATGGACGCTCATGCTTGGCAATTAGTCTGATCGTTGACGCGGAATGCAGCGACACACTTGTTTACCACTAAGAATTTGACAAAATGTATAATTAAAATGAATGAAACAATATTAAGTCATTTCCTAATCAACCCTTATTTATATTGTCCTGTATATACATATACATTTTCAAATCTATCATAGATACGATCCCTTTATCGTTTCCATTGCTATTTTTAATGCACTATATGTTACGAAGTATAAGCAATTGAGTTATTAGACTCAAAACGATCCCGCCCAACGACTTTATCCGAAATCTGATCTAGATCGAACGCATGAGATTATGTTTAAAGCCCGAAGCAGAGTAACCTCATTGTTACCGCGTATCCATCTATCCCAAACTTTTCACTTTTTTTTTGCATATTTCGGCTAAGGTAAAATTAATAAGAGCACGTGCGATAATTGCATACTTTCCCCATAAAATTGGCGATCAGTCGCGTGATCCTAAATTACTGGTATTACCAGGAGGCAAAAATATGCCAGGTATGAGTATACCAAGCATATACACCCAGTGGGTATAGCCAATGTAGCGCAGCCAAGCCACATATACTTTGCCCTATAGCCAGATACCTCGCTGATTGTATCGGATATTAATTATTTAACATTTTATTGGTCAGCCCGAACGTACATATATTGGGTCGGAGGGTGAAAAGTTACCAAGAAGAAATAGCTGTCTCGAATTGTGAAATATTGAGAGAACGAGCCGGAAGTACCATCATACCAATATTCGTACCTTATACCTTTGATGATGACCATACACTAGTACTGAACCTTTCCAAGCAAACGTTATGACTACCCATGTGCATGCGTAGCTACGGTACTCTCGCTCGGGGCGGTCCCGGGGGATATTTTAATTTAATTACAGATTATTAACTCCAACTGTGTAATTATATCCATCTACGTCCAGCAGAGTTGTGTGCCAGCCCTTTATTTGACTTACGCGATTTAAACTTAAATATATATGCTTACACATATAGATGTATATACTAGACGCAGCAATATATATACATATATATATACTATTATTAAATATCCGATGTCCAATGTATTTAGGGTAAATATTACCTCAGGCTTAAACGTGTTACGTAACGAAGAAGTGTATAATCAAACGGGTAAAAGGAACCCTTGAATGATCTTTCATTCAAAATGCTTATGCGTTCAAATTAGATTAGTATTTCGTATTCAGAAATAGCTTGATTTCACTTGGAAAAAAATTTGCATGGCGATTAGGATTGGGTTGGGTAGTTTGCTCGCGTGTGGAACGTCTATGAGCGTAACTTACGGTGTATGTTTATCGTGCTACACGTAGAGCCGCGTGTTCCCTGATACAATGTCGATCGTAACCATTCGTTTTCATTAATACGCCATTTTCAAGCTTTGCGGAATTCTCATATTCCACGATACTTGGAAAAACTAGTAGAAGCTTCTCTCCAACCTTTAATAACTTTTCGTTTACTGCAGGTTGGTACGTGATATACCGATTAAGTCACATGAATAATACGTATCAATCATTCTTGAGAAGAGACAAATTCTTATAAGTAGTTCATAAGTTAATCTGGTTATTGTGAAATATTAGGTGTAGCAAATAAATAAGCGTTGATCTCGTGATGGAAAGTGTAAAAAAAGATTTGATTATAAGGAGATAAATTTTTATGGGCAATAGTTGTAATTTTCGAATGATATCTGTCGAGATGAGATAATTCTTTATTTTGAGAAATACAGAATTAGCTAAGGAATTGTTCGGATTTGAGGTCATTAGTGTTAGGCACTTTTTTCGATGTTCAAGGAAGTCTTAACCTTCTTTTACAAACTATGGTAAAGAACAGCACGCCAGAGAACCATTTTGTTGGAATTGGTAAACTTTTATTAACCTTCGTTAGCTTGCCTTGCGATTGTTTTACCGTCTACAGCTTCACAAAATCCTCACTCGCTCATGTAACTTTGCGGCACCTATGAGAGCACTTTAAAAAGTAAGATTACATGCACACGTTCTCTAGCCATTTTCCAGCCAATTTGTCACAATTCTACATGCGTTCTTTAACATGTTACGAAAAAATTTGTTACGCATGTAGTGAGGCAATTTAATTTTCTAAAGCAACACACTCCGTATTTATTTTTTGACAATTCATTTGAAATTGATCGAATAGATATGGATTCCATGCATTAAATGAAACTAACATAAGACAATAATTATTATTCTAGTCGCTAAATTTTACTTAAAAATTTTTCAAATTTTTCTTATTCAATTACTTCAAATTAACTTCGTATGGTCACATGTGACACGTAAGTTGGGCTTATTTGCAAGGATCTCAAATTCATTTCAGCATATTATTGTATTATTCATGTAGAGAATATTATTAAGATGGCATCATCACACACCCTCTTGACTTACAGCTCTTCATTAATTACAACTTGCAACCCCCTATCCACTTCGTTCTGACCTGTTTCTTATTCCTCATACAAAACAGAGCATCACCTGCATAGACGTCCCAGCGGAGAATTATATCCGTGCAAACAGTGACAAGATGTTAGAAAATGGAGACATCCAAATTTTCATATTTCATATATTATTATATTCTTGGATCATTTATCGTTATCAACGTCACTTTCGCACCACCTCTTCGCGTTGAATTTCACATTTCCTAGTTGAAAAACAAGAAATTTCACTACCGTCCAACCTGTAGAAACCTTGTAGACGTTTCCATCATCGATAGAGTCTCACCTGTTGTGTACAAAAAAAAACGACAAAAAATACGACAAAAAATCATCATTGTCTGAAACACTGTATTAAACGCGTTGAACTACGTGATAAAGTGGATGCCGTGAGAGCAGTGATTTCGTGTGGCTGTTTTATCGATCGTGGCGCCTTCGTTCACAAGCTAACTGGATTACTTTTATAAACCCCCACTCCCATTTTCTCTACCCATTCTCTTAGGCGAGTATTTAAATAAATACGCTGGCCCGGGGTTAGCAGGCCGCAATTTATAGGATTATTAAATTATATTATGTAGAGCACGATTCCTCTTGATAAGATTGTTGCGTCGCTTAGACGCTGCCGGGACGTTCCATTGTGTGTAAGTATGGGTTGCTAAGAACGTATCTTTACCGATGACTTGTAATATGCGAGTAAAGTTCTATAAAAGGAAAATAAGCGAAGACGTAATAGCCTCCTGCAGAATTTTAACAATGATAACCCAGTGTCCATTGTTTGCGTTAGCTGAATCGTTAATGATAACCGATTATGAATCTGATAAGTTCTTCCAGCCATAAACATAAAAACTTACCTGATAATAGAACTTGACAGACTCGCTTTATATAAAGATAACCTGCTGACACAGTGTAATCCATATTTTTGTCTCATGGCATTCGATCAATGAAAGTTACAGTTTAACAGAAACATTAAATTAGCCATGACAATTGCAGATCGGTATAGAAATATTCTCGACTAAATCCGCATGGTGCACGATACTCGCAAAGCTGTACAAAGCTGCGAGTGGCTGGCGCAATTATTGCGTTACAATTGAGGGAATAGGATTAGCCAGGGATTATACTAATTTATGAGATATGTCCGGCGTAATGAGCAGCCCCACTAGCAATAATCCCAACTTAACCACTGTCGAATTATGCAGTCTGCTTTAGACTCCGAGATAATCTTGTATCCTTCCTACCTAAATTAGTTAAGAAACTAACTGTGTTAGCGAATGGCTTTCCCAGGAATTTCTCTTGGGTCTGTTCGAACTCTATTGAAGGCCCTTCAAGCTGTTCTTTCTATATCTAGGAAAAATTAGTATTATTATTAGCTACTCCCCAATACCATTTATGCACACCGCAACCAATAGATTGCATTAGTTCTAAAATGGTCTGCTAGATTGGACCGATTGTCAGAGTTACCCAGGTAATGGTCGTTCATTAGAGTTGGCAGTTAACACATACACAGATACTCCAGACCAAAGGATCTACTAACTCCCCCTCGTTTGACCTTTGCCCATGTTATCCCCGGTTAACATGCCTATTTGTTTTAGGCTGTGGTAAGTGCGTGGAGAACTTCCTACCAAAATTACAATGACATTGTCGTTGAAGCTTGTAGAATATCGATAAGTATTCATAATCAGCCACGTGGCTACCACCGTGGGAGAAACTCTTCGAGCTCATAAGAAATATATGGGTTAGGCTGTAATTTATTAGTCGGCTCGTCAGTTGTCTCATGAATGATTTGAAACTCATTGGGACCTACTCAAAGAAGAAAGTTTCGAATTTTCCCAGCGGTGATGTTTCTGTATGAAACGTTTTCTGTATGAAACATCACCGTCAACCTTTGGTCATATTGGGTGCTGTCATTTCCTAGGGAGTATAAGTTTTCAAATCGATCCCATATTTATGCCCGTAATAATTTAATAGCTTGAGCAGGTCCAGAATTTTCCTCGGAGGCTGAACGAGCTTTCGCGAATTGACTGCTGACTCGATATTTAGCCCTCTGCGTAAATAAGGGACTCACTGTTGACGTGGAGTAATGAGTTATGAGAGATCCGAGTACCTCAACGATGCTTTCATAAGCAATTCAATAGGGAGCTTTTTCCAAGCTCTGTTTGCATGCTTCTTGTTAACGACGTATTTACCAAGTCACAATGATTTCAGGCAACTTTCAATACTGAGTCGAATGTAAAGTTCAAAATGGCTCTTTTGAATTTTTATACCCGGCTGTTATCAGTCATACCCACGTATTCATAAATATCATCAAATATCTCTCTTAAAGAGCTGCTCTTATGCTTTTCATCCCAGAAATCAACTCTGTAAGATGATAACAAGTGCACAAGAACTTACAGTTAGCTATTAATGATTTCGTCAAGTGTTCGAAAAGCAGCACAATTACTTGTGGGTCTTGTGCATTAAAATAAGAAGCTGATTAACATAATCTAAATGAACGCGGAACAGAGTAAGTTTTGCTCAGCGTAAAAGCCGGCAGTAGCAGATAGGATCGTAAGATAGTCCACTGCAATGACTTGACTCCTGTGACCACATCATTAACTGTCCCTACCACCACGAATTTCAACGTGAGATGAGACTGCTCTCTTATGTACAGTGTGATTGCCCATTACGATTTGTATGCAAACTAACGGATTTCAATGTGAAGAGATCAAATGGTTCGGTAGTCTCAGGCTCAAATAAAATAGTACGAAATTTCCAGAGAAGTCGATGGATCTGTATATAGGAAACTTATCTTCCCTAATGCACAATCTGGTAGTTCAAACTACATGCTTCAGGTATTGGTGCATAATTGGAGGTGACACACCCTCTGTCAGTGCTACCCATTCTAGTTACATCTCAACTGCCGTATTTCAGTATCGATTTCGCTACTCTACCCTCCTCACCCTTCTCTCATTTGCTCATCCCCCTCTGAACCTCCGAACCTGGGGAATCCTCGGCTATTCTCTCTCGCTTTCTCTTTGCGCTAGATATCGTATGAACCCTCTGATTGTCTCCAATATTTTTTTACCCTCTCTCTGCCGAATTGTGTGTGCAGGCGCTCTCCCCCCCCCCCCCCTCCCTGCGCCGTTAAACCTGTGCGTGGATACTTTATACACTAGCGGTTTGCCAGGACACGTAGTCAAATACGCTATGAGCAGGAGTATGGCTATGGGGAAAGCTTACCCTCGATGAGGTGGCTCACAAGTCGGTATTGTCAAAAAGCTAATACAAAATTCTGAGATGATTTTGACTTACGAAGCTAATATTATACTTGTTGATAACTTATGCCTCGTTCTCTAAATTCATCTTATGGCTTCATGCATGCATGTATTCTGTATGGTATATGGAAGGTATGCTGTAAAGTTAACTGATTCAATTTTATGGTGATGTTCGTATATGGAGTTATATATACATATATAAGATAGTCTAACAAGCGCTAAAAATTACGGAACGGTAATTAATATTAGATAATAACGAATTACCTCGATCAACGTTGTTGTTGAAGTGGAGCATAACGAAAGCGAAAAATATTTTCGACAACGATGCATGCAAAAACAACGTTTCTCAGTCTACTTTAGTATTGACAGAGTGGATCGATTATTCATACCTGAGTCGCATTCTGATACTTCCAATCTGCTCCCCTTTTCATCCTATTTATTGTATTTTTTTCCTGAGAGACTTTGGTTTACAAGAGATCCCACTGACGCGCAGGGAATACCGGGCCTTTGATTTTTTCCAATAACGGAACCTATTTTCTTTTACATTCTGTCTTTTTATTTTCTTTCTCGTCGACGGGAAACGCATTCTGCATGCAAGCGAACTTCTCCAACCATCCGGGGTCCGGGGGGTTGGTCATAAATTTATCGAATTTACAGAACGGCGGCTTTTCAAATCGATCCCGTAAAGCAATCGACTTTGAACACGACACACGGACAATAGTAGCGATAGCGCTACATCTATTACGGCATTCGATGCTTGACACCCCAAAGCTTTGCCCTCACTTATTTCCTGCTGGTAATACAGGGAACTTTCTCGATTAAATACGTCTCAATAAAATCATTAATTCACCAAGTGTGACGCTCGCCATTGACATTCTCAATGTTTCTCATTGTCAATTTACCTTAATGGTCCTGGTAGAGCTTAGCAATGTATGCCTACCACCATTTGATGGGATCCGTATCTTACCTGCGATACATCAACGTCGAGCAAACCAGGGAGCAATCTTACAGCATCCCTTCTTACAGGAATCAAGCCCAAATGCTGCAAGAACTAATGCAGGTTCGGATTATCTGGTATAAGAAATAGTGAAGAAAAAAATTGAGAAGAATATTAGGTTTTTTAAGTATAGCAATCACATGACTATTTCGTAGTAGCCTGTGAAGTCTTAATTAAGTGTATATCACCGCAACCTAAGTAACTGCTTTCATGAGATCAGAGATAATTTACCGCAACTGAAGTGACTTTGTGGGATGATAATTGAACCATTTGCATTACTACATCCGCACTGTGAATCTCGATTGTATCAGTGAATGGCAATGAAGCTGTATTCGGAGCGAGTCGGAACTTTCAAAGCGAGCTATACATATGTATAGTATAGCTATAAAATCGACCATCTATAAAACTGTGGGCTGCCGCCCTGCAAGCTACTGATAACACAAGATTAGAAGTTGGCCCGGTACAATTTCGTATCCTTGCAGTCAATGGCAGCCCTTAGCCTCTGTAAACCCCCTTTCGAAAGCATCCCCAAACCACGTCTCGGGGATTTCCAAAGATTTCAACTTTGTCCAATGGGTGTGCCCTCCGCCCTTCGTGTCACGGCGCAGTAACTAATCGTTTTTTCAGGCGATTTTTTTAAAACTTGTGTTTTCCGAACTCGTGATGACAGGATAAGATATTGGAGTTTCCGCAGTGAGCTTAAAGAAAGTCGCACGGCTCAATATTTCTCGCGAAATATATGGGAGCCCGGAATGGCGACGTGACAAATCGTCTTGATACTTCTTAACGACTATACCGACAATCTGCCTTACCGCTGGAGTACAATGCAAAGGAAAAAGATGGATCTCTGTTCCTTCCTATTATTCATGGGAGGTTATAGTTTCGTTACGAGAATCGGAACGATTCTCGCATTGGTAACACGGTGTTGTCATGCCTGTCAAAGGGGAATGCACATTGAAATAAATGTTCAACATATACTACCAAGCTCAATCGACTATCCCATTTTCATCCGCACTGCTCACGTCACTTTTGTCCCAGCCAAATAGCTTGCTGCTAATCCTCAAAGCATTCCGTGGAATGTATTCAAACCGCAAATCATTAATAATTCAAAACTTATTCACACTCTGTTCGCATGACAGGCACGTGCCTACGTACGAGACGTTTTCTCCCCCGGGTATCAGGTGCGTGTTTGGGGATTGACTAAGACGCTCCGCTCCGTCTCGATCCCATTTCATAGAAGCGGAATGACTTGAATCATTTTTCTTTCAAGAGCTATACCAAACCAACCAAGCACTGACAGTTCTTTATACACATGTGATGGTCCAGTCGAAATGATAGCAAGATCCTTGAAATAGTGTGACTTATGAAACATGTCATTTATGTCATAATTGTGACAATATTCTTCACTTCAATATTCTAACTTCACCTTTTGAAACATCTAATCTCGGTTAGTCTTTGGAGAATATATACAGAGCGAGGAGAACCCAGCAAATAAAATCCGTAAAATTACCGCAGAAATTTTAAATTTCTTCTATTGTCGGATAATAAATAAAGAAGTACCGTCGGTGGAATGAGACAGAAGGTTCATCATCCTTCTGTTTCATTGGGCATGAAGTTGCACTCGACCACCCGCGACGAGAACTTTTCAAAGGACAAAGAATCATCCCCATTGCTGCAACTGGTCTCTCCCGGTGTAAGTTTACAGTATAAAGATAAGAAAAACAACGATATTTCTAATTCAAATGTCAAACGAAACATGAAAATGTTTAATCCATTTAAATAACCTAAAATATTAAAATATTCAACAAGCCCAAAAAAAGAAAAGATACAACCCACGTGTCGATATGTTTGCCTCTCGAAAGCTATGAAAAGAGAAGAAGTTGGTAAATAGGGAGTATAAACTAAAGAGGGAGGAAACACAAGGCAGATCTTGAATGAGAAAGCACCTGCGTCAGTGCTGAAGGTGAAAAAAGCTCGAGATAATAATTGATGATACGAAAAAATAACCCGAAGCTCTTCTTCTCTTGTCATTGAGGTCTTATCACGCAATTCTTGGAAAAATATAGAAAACCATAGAGGAACTTGTCGCGTATATAACCCATAAGAATATCAATTATTATTGTTACTTTTCCATGGTAAATGTTATAACTACTCCATTTCTTTCCGTAGTTACATCAAAATAAAAATAAATGAAATTTGTATACACTACAACGTTAACAGTATGCTATTTACAGATTTATATTTCTGTTCTCGGAATATCTTTGCTTATAAAACAGATTTTACAGTAAAGCATGCCATCCGACGTGCTCTTCAAATCTGTGGAAAAATGCACATACCAAATCGGTTGGATTATTCCGTCGTACAGAATACATGGATATACGTACAAGTATACTCAGTGTGAAACAAGTGAAACGTTTCAGAAGCCTGAGGAATATATTCAAGGCCACTTTAATTTCATTGTAAAATAGAAAACAGACAGAGAGTAAAGAAGATAAAAGAGGTTATGGTACGTTTTAAAATCGAGACGGGGCGCCATATGTTCATTTATAAATTGGAGTTTCGTCGCAAGCCAAGTACCTGTCTTTTGCGTGGGATAAAACGCAAAAGTGAAGACAATAAGGGTAGATGGTAAAGCCAGCGGCATGGTAGAATATCGTTTTTATACTAATGACGGAAGTTTTTCAATATAACAATGCTGCAAGCTGTTACTGTCAAACTGCTGCAACCTCGAGCCTTAAGACATGTTTGCCATTTTTTTTTGTTGTAAAATTGCCATTAAGAGTACTACGCTACATTTTTTTTAGTTATAGATTTTCACGTTTAGCTAACAATAGAATTTTATGGATATTTTATTTTAATTAGGATATTACGACTTATTGGTTAATAATTTTTTTATTATTAAAGTTCCTGTTATAGGGATTTTCGGTATTGTTATTATACTTTTTTAATACATAAGTTACTTAATAGTATTTCGTGCTACACGATTGTTATTATAATTCTATACGCAAAGTCGCTTTACATTATATTTAAAACTCTGTGTAAAAGTCTCCCCCCCCCCCCCCTCTTCAATTCTCTTCGAGTTTGAGTCAAGATGCCGGAAGATACAAGCAGCCCGCGTAATATGCTAACTATATACCCCCATCACGACCAACCCTCGGTGAACGCCATATTGCGAAGCAATAAACAATGATTTATGTCCTAATTGTAAGGTTTTATGAGGCGGTGAGTCTGATTGCTGTACCTACAGTTAATGCTATGGAACAGTGTTGAACGTGTACCATATTAAAATAAGTATATTCATCTTATTTTTATTTGTGAAGAATCTTCAATAATTACGAGCGAGCAGGTATCGTATTGTTGAATAATAAATATTATAAAAAATCTATGAGAATCTTCTATAGAAATGTTTTTAAATTTAGTCTCCTTTATTTCTTAGACTTAGAATTGTTCTCTCAAGTTCTTACAATTAGACTTGTTTCATAATTGTTTAATATTTGTGCAACATGCAAGGAATCGGTATGCATTGTCTCACTTTAACAGATATCAGACTCCCAGTTCTACCATTCTTCATGCCGCAGTGGAAAGAAATGACGCAGCCTGGGTAATAAATTTCACATCTACAGACTGCGAAAATGAGAATAGGGGAAATGAAAAATAAACGAATGAAATAAAATTAATATCGAAATCTTTTAGTGGAACAGGAACTGGAACAGGCTGCCTGCCTGTAGGTGTAATTCAAAGGGGTCATTACAGCATTACCGTAACATACATACTGATTCAGAATTTGTTTAGGGTTGACTGTTTATTATGGTCGATTCAACCGTTTTCCTTTAATTTAAAAAAATTAATTTTGTAGCTACGAGTTCAATTATGAGATCTAGATTTTACTTTTATGATTAATAATAATTGCCCTTGTATGTAGATATATGGAAATGTTTCTAGATATGCTGTCATATTGAAGTCATGAAAATAAGTGGGAAATTACAATGGACATGCACGTTACATACAATATTGTGTTTTTCAGGACTTTCATATTACAGAACAAATGTATCAATTTCTTTTTTATTTCGTACAGTGCTCGTTTATCTTGATCGGTTTTACGCCACAATTGGACAAATGTACAATTTTAATCTCTATATTCTTCTTCAGCAATGAATTTTCTGCTTTATTCGTTATCCACCGCAGCAGCACTTATCAATAGCGTCGTTGACTGAAGAGGTAAATAGACTGGACATGCAACGGTACTGCGTGAGCCTGGGTTTTGTGGAGAGCCGTAGTTCCAGTTATCGATTGAAATACAGCCGTTATAAATGGACCAAAAGATGGAGACTTGTGGAGGCGTTCTAGAAGGTGGCAGCAAGACCGTCGGAAAGTTAGCGCGGGAAAATCAAAATTTATATGGTTATAATGCCTAAAAAATTGCTCCTTAAATGCTCCATATGTTTTCATAATTGTTCCACTGCTACTATACAATAATTAATAAATATTTATAAAAACAGCAAATTTTTATTTTTGTTGAAATTCCAAATAACCAAGCAAATTTTCATATTGTTATCTTATTGAGTTACTTGCTCCTGATTTGCCTCGGTTCATTTTCGAACACACTTGTGACAGGTATATTCCAATGACTACGTTTCCAAGCTCAAAATTTAGAGGAAATGAACCAATCGCGCAACGTTTGAGAAGACGAACGTGATACGTCGATCTCACTTTCACAGGCCATTCTACAATGGCTTACAATTAGAGTTTTAACGTAGCGCCATCTGCCAAATGTAATGCGAATCGTATGGAATAGTGGCGCCACCTGATCGGAAAAAAGTGAAACTATCTTCAAAAATTTGAAATGAATATACTTTTACTGTTATCATATATATTATTTTGTTATAAAAATATATTTTCGTAAAATATGATCTAGTAATCGCAATAGCTTTTCATGTTTGGAGATTTCTTTCGTTTAATTTATGTTGCTGCGCAACACGGGCTTGCACCTATTATGTATACATGTATTTTGATATGAAGATATTATTACATATTTTTATGTTAAATATGTGTATATTTAATTTTGCGTAATATTATTTTAAAATATAAGTATGTATCGGTGCAAGCTCACGATTGTACATTGAGCATTAAATTTGACCTACTGCTTTGAGATTTCTTTGCTACAATGTATCGTCTGCTTGCGTGAAACATGTAGAAGCATGTATTTTCGTTAGTAGCTCGCAAAGCTGTGTCACAAATATGCTATTATTTCTCTTACTTAAATTGGATTATGTGTGATCGATTGCAGTGGTAATATTGTTCGTAGATTTGTTCAAACTAGGTGAGAAACCTCCTATTGAGGTTTCTTTGGACAAAGGTAGGGACTCATAGCTCGGGCTTTCAAGTATCCAGTGTGCGATAAGGAGATGATTCTATGCACTGCTGAATTTTTTTCGGACAAGTATCGTTGACAATGACGTAGTTGAAAAACAACAAGATCAGTGAGAACTGATTCGGTTTTTTGGCAAATCGAAGCTGTCAATGATTGAAATTTTGCAACTGACATATTTTTGGATTCATAAGCACACCCAGATTCAGGCTCAGTGGGAATTTCAATGTTCCCTGCACAAGACGGTCAACTGGTACAATTTCTGTCACGAATTATGAGTCGGTATTGTACTAGAAGAACATGGGCAAATTGGAGGTCCGGGTATTATTGTAGAGATCGACGAATCGAAGTTCGGCAAGCCAAAGTACCACTGAGTTAAACATGTGACAGGGCAATGGGTGTTTGGTGGGATAGAACGCGGCAGTAATCGGTGTACTTTGATAACAGTCGATGATCGATCGGCGGCCACACTCGTGCCTCTGATTAAAGAATTTATTGCTTAGATCCCGAGACTGGTGCTTCCAAAAACGTTATAAAAGGATTGTGGGTATTGGTAAAACGGCAATTGCTGGATTGCAATCGCAGCAAAGGCATGTTCTCCTTATATTTAGGGGAGTTTATGTACCGATGCTTGCGAGCAGATACTCTTGATCCTTTTGAAATGTTTTTGAAAAACATTGCTCGCGTTCATCCACCTCCATCTAACGACATGGAGGCTGCAGAGGACACTGACGCAACGGAAGCAAGCGGAAGTGGATTTTGAAATGGAATCGTCGACGGAGGAAATCTAAAAAAATCGGCACTTTTTAGAGCCACCAATTGAGGAGCTTTATCGAAAAAGTTGACAGATGCTCGAAATTCGGTAAAAGTATTATCCAAACTATTTTTTGTTTTCCACATTTCGTACTTGGTATTTTCCACCAGTTTGGACAACACTTTTACCGAATTTCGAGCGCCTGTCGCCTTTTTCGATAAAGCTCTTCAATTATTGACGTAGTATCCACTTCTTGATTCACAATATTTTGCGTAAGATGAAAAAAGAGGTTTCAGATTCGAAATTTGTAAGTAAATTATGTGAATTTATGTATAATATATTTTTTACAGATCTTCATTCATTAATATATGTATATGTATATTTATGCTTAAAGAGTACTTTGGGGACAATTTGAAATGTACAATGTATATATTGAGAACAATTGTATAGTTTGGGGTCCGAACTCAATCTATTTTCAACATAACGTATGCTTTGAGGACCATAAAGCGGACTATCACACCGAATCTGTTTGTGTTTTTCCAATGTTACATACCCAGTGTCTGTGATGGGTTTAAAAGTTTCGTTTGGTTAGATCAGGTTAGAATTCCAATTCTGTGATGTCCCAAGGTTTAGTTTTTTTTTAATGTTAGCTTTCTATTGTGAACGCCCTTAAAATTTCAAGGTCTTCAAACTGTACGATTTACATGTTCATATATGCCAATAAAAATAAATTTGTTCTATCATTTTAAACATGGTTAACTTTTTTTTCAAATAGGCGGTATGACTATTCGTGCGATTCACATTATATCCGATAGATGGCGAAAAATCTAAGTCACTAGCAGCCAACTTCAGTTCGGAGTCGTATACTGCAGTTTTTCCCGGAATTCTTTACGTCAGCGTGATTTTGTCGCGCGACAGTTGTCGCAGTCGCATGCATGAAATAATACCTTAACATGGCGCGGTATTCAATTGTATTTTTGCAAAATTCCATTGGATCCTCCAATTAACAAGGAGAAATTATTTAATATACAAAATACCTATAAGCCTTAAATTCTGAGCTTGAGAACGTAGTCCTTGGAGCTTACCTGTCACAAGTGTGTTCAAAAATGAACCGAGGCAAGCATGCTCGCACACTCTCGGCTGATCTTCGAACGCAGCTATCGTAATGTGTTCGCAACCAATTAGGATAAACGGCCCAGTTATTGAAACTTTCAGATCGGCCGGATTGGATTCTCGCTATTTATTCACGCGTAATATAGCCAAAATGAAAACTAAAAGTTTCAACACGTGCGTTAAAGCCTTCCGAATGAGATTCACCTATTGTACAAGTCAAACAATTAAGGTTTATTAATAAAATCATTATTTTAATAGCGCTTCTCTGCTACCGGGGTTTCTGATACTCGAGAAACACCCATGTCGTAGTTTCTGACCTCTTCGTGTACCAGATTCATGACCCCTTGGGGCAATTTATGTCACCTGCACGTACCCACTTTCTTATACCTCGAAATGTCCCCTTACAGACGGGTTAAATGGCGATTTATGTAATTTCACGGACACACATTAGGTATAAACAATGGAAAATGTTTAACTGCACGATTACTTTATTTTCATTACATGTCTAGAAAATATGTAAACAGAAATTATTCACTTCGGCTTATTTATAGTGACCTATGATAAAAATGAAATATATATTGTACTTTTTCGAAGCAGTCTATGGAGTTATAGATTCAATGCAGTCTCTACAAACAACTTCTTATCTATGCCTAAAATACGTAGAATAAAGCACACAATAGTACATATTGTAACCTCTCTTATTGAAAAAGGCATCTGCAGTAAAAAAATAAAGTATTTTATACCCTTCTACTGAAGCTTTGAATGGAAAGGATTTATCAGCTGCAGTGTCCATTGTATATTCAATTGTGCCATTGAAAAGAGACGTTGATTTACACCTAAAAATACATAACATGAAGAAGACTATAATAGATATTAGAATTAATCCTATTAGCAACTACTTGTATTATAGAAAAAAGCATGTTATAACCTTGCGATAGAGTTTCACCAAGGCTGCTGTCACTGCACTTTCCTTTACTTCTTCAAGTGTTTCAGGGTAGACATTTTTCCTTGCTATCAACATTTACCATATATAAAATATAGCAGTATTAAATGAGAAAATAATTTTAATTATTAGATATCTGGAAATTTTAATACTTTCATTGTTGTAAATCTTTTTTCCTGTTTCTTCCGTTCATGAAAACTAATATCCTCTTCTTTAATTTATGTCATGGTGAATTAGAATAAATAAACAAAGCAAATTGTTCGACGCAACAGGTCACAAATCGAGGGTCGAAAACAGTAACATAACCTGCATTATATGACACACTGATTGACCCCGCTAATTTGAACAAATATCTAATCAAAAGTTAAATAATTTCTTATGTCATCGATAGTGTGGTTCCTGCTGAAGATGTTAATACCATTTTTATGCCGTTTTATATTTTCATAACGAGCAAAATTGACAATGACGTACTTCTTGTAATTGTTGCCGCCGTGTACCATTGCCGTGAGAATCCACTGAACGCGTGTCATACTATTCAGTCGTCGATTTATATACTAAAATATTTCATTTACAACAGTCTGTCTCTCCAATAATTAAAAGCGAAAAACGCTTTTTTAATTAGCCGGTAATTGAATTATTATTCGACAAAGAATTTATTTATGGCAGTCAAAATTATGCCGTCGGGGTCACAATCTAGAACGGGGTCGGTAACTGGGCCGTTTACCCTACATTGTTTACGTTTGCAATCGAGCTAAGCGAAAATTCAGTTTTACTTATTATTTAAAGATACTTTAATTAAATAAAAAACTAATTGCACAGAAATTGAGAGTAAATCGGAAGCAATTGACTAAACAAAAAAACAATATAAAAATCTGCTTTGTAGCAGTGGAGCAATTACGGAAACACGTGGAGCATTTAAGGAGCAATTTTTTAGGCATTATAAACATGTAAATTTTAATTTTCCCGCGCTAACTTCCTGACGGTACAGCAAGTTGGCGAACGTATGTACGTCGGTAACTATAATATTATCGAGAAATAAATATTTTGGAAATGATTGAGACTTGTCATTAAATGTGATTTGACTAAATATTAAATTGTTTTAGTTTAAACTTTATGTTATGAATCTTTTAATTAGAATTGAGCTTATGTTACAATTGCTTCAAGCAATGTCAGAAGTGAAACGGTGCATAACTGATACACAGTTGGATTCTAGAACCCGCTCATTTAGAAAAATATCAGAATAGTTTCTGAAATTGTTCTTGATTGACATATTAAAGTGATGGGTCATTTTTGCTACCACAGAAAATTTTGAGGAAAAATTATATTCAAATATATTGTACAGGGAATCATTGATACTTTTATTTCTGAAATGTTTACATTAGAATGCATTAATTCATAAATTTACAAATATCTTATAAAAGTCATTAGTGTGAAACTTCTTGCAAAAAATAGTCTTCACAATCGGTAGCTGCTTTCATATTTCAATATTCAATGAAGCAATCTTGTTTGTCACAATGATCTTGATTACGTTAAACCATATGTAACAAATTATTGCATGGCAGTAGCCCAAGGTGGTGTCATAGGTTGTGGATTTTGTAAATAGGACATAACAACAGCAGATATAGATAACATAAAACTACTTAAAATTTGCTTTGTATCATCAGTAATTCTAGAATTGGCAAAGCTAATGCAAGAGCAATATAAAGCTACCCATGCACACCATTTTAATCGCATCATTAAGCCACACATGCTAAAAATCATTCCTAATATATTCATGTAGTCAGGAGTTAAATCATCTCCTGGTTGAGCTTGACTAGTTGCTAATGATGGTTTGTATTTAACTTCCTTCTCAGGTCGTCGTGGATCGGTTGAACTGTTCATTCTGAAAACATGTAAATTGTTTAGTGATAGACATACTTAAATATAAAATGTTAATATCTGATAGATGAATATCAAGAAATTATATATACATTATATATATATATATCCTTGAGTTGATGCAATTAGTATAAAATCATAAGAAAAAGGACAAAGCATGTTAACAGACTTTTCGTTCAACGTGATATAAACTGAAAAGTAGATTGAACTATTTGCATTGTACATAATTAAATATAAAAAATAATAAACACTTATTGAATGTTTAAAGGCATATAAGACATAATATGGCTTTAACCTTTACAATTAGGATTTGCTATAAACTTAAAATTAACCTTACGAGTGTATTCATAACCTTTATAACTAAATCATCTTTTAATAAAATTTAACTAAGCAAGAACTCACATGAACTGGAATTAAATTTTGTGTAAGATAAATATGTTGAAGAAATTAATATTTCATACGTCGGATATTTCTTGAGTTTTATACTTGTAAAACAGTGGCGCTGATAAGATTGTGAGTAATTTACTTATGGGCACTGAAATATAAGTATACTAGAACGCGTTTGCTGTATTTCTCAGGCAGTCCGGCGAGCACGCAGCTGTTTCACTCACTTCGTATAGTAGGTGGTCCTTTTCGGATTGAACTGCGCATGCGGTGTACAACCCGTGTAAAAATGTTGTCTCGCCCAAATTATAGATGTAGAAATATAGGGATAGAGCATAAAGGTACTATTAAAGCAGAGATGAGTAGGGAGATTGCCAATGGGCCTGCTTTTCATGGCTTCAATTTTATTCTGGTTTCGGCGCGCCACCTT
>JARQSV010000350.1:544891-565106 GCA_030142285.1 Calameuta idolon | reverse complement strand
AGTGCAGAAGGTTTCCTCAAGGAAGCTCGAGACCTCCCTTGAAATAAGGAGGCCAATAAGGCTCCTTATTCTGTTAAAGAATGCCTATGAAACGCGAAACGAGGAACAAGGGATCCTTATTCCTCAAGGAACGACTATGAATAAGACTATAGCGTGAAAACTCATCTTAACGTCCTAATGTACTTTTAGTGTGACCATTCCGCTGGAGCCAGCGAATAGCGAAGCTTTGTATCTGCACAAGGCAATCACGCAATTGAGTGAACTGGATGCTCATGCAAAATAGCTTTTCGTTTTGGGGTAACTGAACTGAAATAGTATTTTGGGGTATATGTTTTTAGGACATGAAATGAAAAGAAAAAATTGATGATAAAAGATTGTTAAAAAAAACCTTGGTGATTGGTAAATAATGGGACATTATTTATTATATAGAAATGTATTAAATTCATGATGTAACATAACGTAACATTATACTTTATATATAGCTTCAATGTATTTTTGGGAGCATTAATTTTTTTATTCCTTTTCTTCTTTTTACCCAAACTTCCGGAAACTGATGTTTCCAAAGCTATAGATTCAATCTCTTCAGTAACTTCCATTATTTCATGTTTAGTTTTGATCTCTCTTGTTTGGGTTCCTTGCGAATCACCAAATTCCTATTTTATTTTCTACTTCTTTTTAAATCTGTCAGATACTGTGAACATAAATTCATGTGAAATAATTATATGATCCATGAGTTTAAATTATTTGTGAGATGTATTCATATAGAATATATACCTGTGGAGCTGGTTAAGAGATTGAATACTTTTATGTTATCAGATTTCTTATGGCCACCTAAGACAAATATAAATGGACCATCGGGATTTGCTGCTAAACATTGTAAAGCACCCAAATTAGTCTTCTTCTCCCAGACCAATATTACTTCGCTGTGATTTATCACATCCCATACTTTCATGATCCCATCGTTGCATGAACTGACTAATAAACTAGGACATGAGGTGCTAAGACATAAACCTGGAGGATTAAAATTAATGTGACGTTACCAGATATTGTCAACGGGCAACAAAGTAGTTACTTCAAATATTTTTGTTACTTTACAGAAATTATATACCTGTGATTTCTTTTTCGTGTGCGGAAATCTGCCATACAATAACGTTGTATTACTGAAATTGATTACCATTGAGTATAAAAAAATGTGACCAGATGGGCTTTCGTCCTCACGAATCAGTGGCTTTGCAATACTACCTGTGCCATCGATAGATACAGATGACCAATCCTTCGTTATTCTGCAATATTGTTTGTAGGCATGCAGTTGTGCTGGAGTACTGAATGCAACGTAGAATTTATCCCGTCCTACTTCATGTATGAAACCATAACAAGGTGCACAACGTTTCATTTCTTCTATTGTTTTTACTAAGTCCTTCCCACCTGAAGTTTTTACACCAAGCTTACGATCAATGTGTTCTTTTTTAGCCTGATGAAGTACATTCAAATTAGGTAGATGAGATGGAATGCGACATCCAAATCTTGCATTCTCGGCAACCTGATGTTTGTACCAATTTGCACATCCTTCGTTAAACACTTGTTCTCCAACACATTGTCGTCTAAGACCTCGAAGTGGACGTTCTACTTTTTCATGTACATGATAAAAAGTATCTCGTGTCCTTACAATAACGTTGAAGTCATTATCCCCTGGTTCTTCATTCAGATAACAAAACAGTCGATTTCCAGATTTTTTACTTTTGCAAAAGCCTGTGATTCGCATATAATGAAGGATTCCTGGAGTTTCATATATTTTTGATTTGTCAAAAATAAACGCACAAGGAAGTTCCATTTGACGATCGATTGGTAGAGCTAATATGTCAGTGCAAACATTTCTATATAGTATTAGATATTTTCTATTATCATTGTATACCACATCCAGTTATCACATTTGTCTCCATTCATCGCTGTTTATGCGAACCTGAAAATGGTCTAGGCCAGCTGTTTCTCTTCAAAGTTGTACAGATCATTTTCATTATCATTGAAGGTACTTGAATTGTTGAACATTGATTCGTCCATAGCAATCTTATGATTTTTAGAGATGAACGAAATGAAAGGAATACTCTTATTGGCACATGCAGTTGCCATTATATTTCTTCGATTCTTTGTTACGTTAGCATACACGTTTTCCACAGACCATCTATTCTGCAGTGAATTGCTCATTTGCTTCCACATATACGAAGACCAATTAGGATATTGCCCTTCTTTGAAATCTTCAATAAATTGCTCGATTATAGCATTTTGCATCTTCTACCAGTACAAAAGCTTTATGTGGCATTGTGCTAGAAAAATCTGTAAATTAATTCATTTTTGTATATTTAATAACATATTTTTCTTAACTTAGAAATTTTCAAATTTTTCAGTTCATTACTCTGAGTTCCTAATCCGAGACAATTGAAACAATCCAGTATGGAAAAGGAATTAGGTTAAGCACTGTATATTAATTGAAAATAATTAGTTTCCTGAAATATTAATATGTTTCTCAAAAAGAACTTTATCAATACACTTGCCATAGAAATTTCTTTCAGTGATTTGTAATTTAAGAACTGTTTCACACCTGAAAAAAAAATTCCCTAGCCAAATTTGTTTTCATAAATTTACATAAACAAATAACCGTCCAATGTTTAAAATAGTTCAACATTCACCTACAAACGCGTAACAAACGATAGCGACAAAAATTAGTTCGATCGGTCGTGATGAGTGGCTAACTATATGGAGCTGACTATTACGTACTATTATCGCTCATTTCGAAAACATCTGTTGAAATCAGCGAATAGCGAGACTGTATAAACACAGGTTGAATAATTAGAAAGCACCCATTGAAAAATTTAATTTGTGTATGGTTTTGTATTGAGTAAAATTGGCAATAATCTTTGATGTCTTACACTCTTATAATTAAATTTAGATTCTTTATAATTGTTTTATATGTTAATTTTTTATTTCATAGTATTTAGACCAATAATGTTTAAAAAAAATACTGTTCTACTCTACAAGTTAAATCATCGACTGTGATGTTCATAAAAATCAAAAATAGTATCTATAACTAAGTGATAATATGTCTTGCGTTTAGATTCTTTTACCTCAATTTCGTAATAAAAATCTTTTTTTCTTGAGATGGACGGCCCTGCCATTAGACAACTGTGGCTGCGTTTATGTCCAATCTTTAATTTTTTCATGGATGGCGCGCTGTCGTTCTGTAGCAGTGTATTAATAAAAGTGGTTATCGGGAAGAATTAATTTCAGTTTTTTTGTGGTTTCATACAGTGTTCTTCTGTCTCGTGTACGACCTATACTGTTTCTTTTAAAATGGCAAATAGTCCTTATAAAAAGGTTACGCACTGTATTTTCGATATGGATGGACTGCTGCTTGGTAATATATATCATGAATTACATTTAAAAACGTTGACGTATTACATCATTTGATGCTTGCAGATTGTATCGTAAAGATCATGTCGGAAAATTTATTTAGATTTTCATAAAGTTGCTGAACGTTCTTGTTTGACTTATGCAATTTTAGAGAATATAGTAGGCAGGGCTTAGATTTATGCTTGGGCATGGAAATTGTTGTCTGTTTAGTAGTTAACAAAAAATAGAGTGATATTAATTTTTCTAAGCTATTCGCATGACAATAATTTTTCTTAAAGGTTATTTTTTATGCTTTGTGAGATGTTCGGTTCTAAATCTTGATTAACAGGTATTTATATTTGTAAAAATGTATGCATTTAATAGATAAAATGAGAGATGTAACAGCGTTTTTCTTTTTCTTAAATAATCCCCATGTTTAGAAATGTTTTTTATTTAAATTAAATGGCATAAAGAATCTTTTACATCATATGTAATTAAATTATGTTTAATTACATAATTTGATTGCATCTTAATTATATTTTAAACACAGAAATATATAGATGCTGATGCAATTAATTATGTACCATATATTTTTTTGTGAGCTTTTCATTTTTAATATAATGTTTTTAGTAAAGAATGAACCATCTGTACAAATTACATTATATATATTTTTTTTTAATTATATTGTTTAGTGCTAGTCTTGATTTGTTTGATATGATGAAGTTACCAAAAATAATAAATCTTAAATATTATTTATTGTTATATGAATGAGTAATTTTATAATATTAAAAGAGAAGTCCAATTGAAGTTAAGTATGAATATGTACTTCAGATGCTACATACTTTAGAAATGTAATTTCGAGACATGTTTTAAATTTATGCTTAATCATGTTTATATTGAGACTCAAAAACTAATTTTGATTTTAAAGCATCGTTACTAAGATGAAATTATATGCATTCCTGTTATTAGAAAACCAGACTACATTATCTTTGTAGATAATAAAATTAAATTGTCTCACATCTTTTATATAAACCCTGAAAAACAGAAAATCAAAAATATATATATTTGAGAAAATATGGATATTTACATAAAATAAATTATATATCTAATGCATTATATACAATTACATCAGTATTTTGTAGCTAACTGTATTGGTATACAGTGATCTTATGAGAATATTTTGAAGAAAAATGAAATCACAATTTAATACTTACAATTTGTAAAAATATTATTTTTTAATGCTTTTCTACAACAAGACTCATACGTTATTAATATATCATATTATATCATGTTATATATAATTCAGGTATATCATATTCCATCCTATGAAACCCAAGATAACAGTTGTATATTAGCAATGCTAGAATTTCCTACTGAAGGATATAATAGCTAAATAACTATAAGTATGAGGTGATTTCTAAAGTAATAAATTTTTGGGCAGGATATTATAATATTGTCAATATGTAACTATTACTTTATGTTTTCTGAATTTATGTTATGCATTTGTTATGTTATATTTGTAATATTATATTTTTTGGAACTGCTTTGATGTATATATATAATCACAATGTTTGTAAGCTTCTAAAATTCTTTAGTAGAAACTTTCTTTACATAGAATTTTTCAAAACAACATGTAACAAATGAACAATTACTGCAAGCAATATATTAAATCTTATAAATATATCAATGTGTTTATTTACTCTGTTATATGTTACCACATCTACTATCATGCTTGAATGTGTTGCACAGATACCGAGAAGCTATACACTGAAGTATTTAACCAAATTACCAATGCGTATGGAAAGCAATTTACATGGGAAATCAAAGCAAAAATCATGGGTTTCAAAATACTTGATTCAGCATGTGCAATAGTGGACATGTTAGAATTGCCAATATCCCCCCAGCAATTCCAAGAACAATCACTACAATTGTATAAAATTTTCTTCCCAAAGGCTGAACTCATGCCAGGTAATAGTTTATGTTGAATGGTAATGAGCGGTATGTTTTTTTTTTATACAGATACTGAGAGTTTATATAAAACAATATACCGGAATATAGTATCAAAATATGGACATACATATGAAGGAGAATTGGCGTATGCAGTTCTGGGGCGACCAGAACGTGTAGGTGCCGAACTTATAATCAACCATTACAAGTTACCTTTACTAGTGTCCGAATTTCAAGATATATATCACCGAATGCAGCGAGAGCTTTTCACGGACGTTAAATTGATGCCAGGTTAAGGGAACTTTGTGTGTTGTTCTTCGTACCTCAAAAACTTTATTTAGAGCCGAATTTTTCATAATTTCTACATCACTCCATTATTATTATTATATTCTTGGAATAAATCCTTTTTTTTTGATTGCAAAAAAATCGTTCATTCCAGATACGTAAGATAAACATTTTAATCAAAAGTATCCATTTATTTTCCTGAAGAAGTAACAGTCATTTCTTATTCTGATTGTACTGTTACTAGTAGATTTAAAAGAGATAGAGTTATAATCAATAACACTAATTGCATATAAAACATTCGTTAAGTATATTGCAGAGTCCAAAACTACTTTATCAGTGAATTATATTCAAATTCGGAAGATAGAAATTATTTTATTATTTCTCTGTTATTACTGAGAAAATAAAGCAGCAATTGTTTGATACTGGTATTACTTTCAACCTATTTAACTTTATTAATAAGCTTTTCAAGATTGTATTGTATGTTTTAAATAAAAATTATTTGGTTCCAATTTTTATCATCATGCTTGAAGCAAGTATTAAGTTAAAATTTGAAGATTTTTATTTAAAATCGAAACAAAATATGAAACGTAATTTCAATATCAGGTCGGCAATCAGTTGCAATATGCATTATAAGTTAAACCAAGTTTAATGAATTAAGACATTGTGGACCAGGTTGTGAAAGTTTAAATTTCAAGTATTTAGATCAATATCTTACGGGTATAATTATATATTTACAATTAACATTATAAAATAATTGTTTAAATAATTTTTAGATGCCACCGATAAGTCAATCACAGATATAATTTATTCATTTTCAATTTGTTTAAGATTTTAAACCGGCTAATCGTTCTTTTATGTATATATTTTCGACTACTTCTATTATATTAAAAAAAGGAATGATCTCTTTTTACTATAGCAATGTAGCAAATAGAAATATATTTTACAAGAATAGGTAGTAAATAAAACAGTCTATATTTCAACATACTGTTCGCTAAGTGTATGCCAATTATGATGTTTTATAATTAAAAATGTGGAAGATTGTAATAGTTATTGTCAAAGTTGTTTATAAGAACTGCTTGTAAATTCATGCTCTGGAGATATGACTAAAATTTAAAAATGAAAGGAATGGAAATTGTTTTCAAATTTTTAAATTATTCATGTAAGGGTCATGTTCACGTTGAACAATTGAATTGATTTACCCTATAAAAAATATTGCTCAACAACTTTTTAGTTGGAAAGTATAATTACTCAAATTCGATCTAAAGTATCTTCAAATTCAAATCCTAATAACATCATGCATTCTTCATTTATTTATTGTTTTAGCGTTTTGCATCAGTGCATGAATGATGGCATCCTAGTTTAAACCATGGATAGAAATTTATAAACTCAGAACCAAAACTCATGAAATGTATTTTAGATTTTACAGCTCACCATGTGGCATCTGATTCTGAGTGCATAAGTTTCTATCTGTTTTTATTAATTATATGATTCATATATTATTGCAAGTTATTAAAATATACAATTATACATGCAGGTGCAGAGAAACTTCTACGCCACCTTAAAGAGAATAATGTTCCAATTGCATTGGCCACAAGTTCCAGTGTGGATAGTTACGAATTGAAAACAGTGAAATGGAAAGAATTGTTTGATTTATTTCATCATAGAGTGATCGGTGGTTCTGATCCAGATGTGAAGAAAGGCAAACCACATCCTGATATTTTCCTTGTAGCCAAAAATCGATTTCCTGATAAACCAGATTCGTCAATGGTTTGTTGCAATATGATTTTCACTGTTCATAAAAGTTTATAATATTAATAACATGTATTAATAAATTTCAGTGTCTTGTATTTGAAGATGCTCCAAATGGTGTTCAAGCGGGTATCGAAGCAGGGATGCAAGTGGTAATGGTGCCTGATCCATGTCTACCATTACATTTAACTGAAAAGGCAACTTTAGTATTGAAGAGCCTGGAAGACTTTAAACCTGAACAATTTGGTTTACCACCGTATAAAAATTAGAATGAATGAATTTCACAAGACTATGCAGTGATATACATTATGTGAACATATTAAATGAAATGTACAAAATATCACTTATGTTATTCTACCATAATTATTCCTATTAGAATAACTGAATTTACAAATACTATACAAAATGTACAATGGATTATATTCAATTCCATTTCTTTGTAGTAACAATAGAGTATGTTGTAAATTATTTAAATATATTGAGTCTTGACACAAATGTCATATGCACACTATTACTAGTTGTTAAATAATAAAAGTATTTTATTTAGTAATGTGAGTGATGATTTTTCATTACTATTATTAATTTATCTGTCGATACTAATATTGTTGACATCCATTCAATTTGATATTGCTTCATGATAAGTGATGATTTTCGTGTTGATTACATTATTGCTTTGATAACTTAATTACAGCAGACAATGATTCATGTGATAGATATTGAAGGTTTCTAACATCAAAAGCAATATAACATACTTCATTGTAGATTATTATTCTCTTGGTACAGCTATTTTCTTTCATAACTAAATAAACTATAGTACATGGTTATAACAAATTTTTACTGATTCATGGTGTACTTGATGCAAGTTGCTGTATTTTTGCAAGAACTTCATCCGATTTTAGATTAGACAAAGGGATGCAGTGCTCTTTACCAAGTTCTAAAAAAAGAATTATTTGATTATTATTACCAATTAAACCTCAATTATATATTAGATGGTTGAATTTAAAATCTTTGGAGTTTTGTACTCATATTTTCATAAGCAGAATAACAATAGTCCATATGAGACGTGATTGCATATTACTTTGAATGTATAATTATCGATAGTTCAAGTTTGTTAATATCATAGAAAAGAAGGTCGCTTTAATTTAGATTAGTTTCACATAAAAGTACAAAAGGATTATACTATAAATATTATAATTTGTTATATTGATATAAATGTGTTAATATATGCATGTAATATCAAATAATGTTCACTAAAAGAATATTGTATAAGAAATATTCTATAATTTTCCTAAATTTTTGTTCTTGAAGGAAAAACATATTCTGTGTCTGTGGTGAGTTTAAGCCTATGATGTAATATACTTACCATAGCGGGCATATACTTTTGGCTCAATCAAAGAACATTCTCTTATTAGGACGGGGAATTTTGGATTATTCTTCTTTATTGATACGTATTGTTGTTCGATAAAGTCCCTGTGAAATATACAGATTGCAATTAAAATACTGTTTTTTACAGTATTTAACCTATAATTAACCATCGGAAACATTTTATTTAAAAAGGTTATAATTGAATCACTTTTGTGAATGGTAATACACTCTACCTTTTTGAAATTGCACTTTACCTGACACCTTGACTGGACTTCGAAGTTTGACACAAAAGAATTCTTAATTCTTTTAAGTGCGAAGCGAATTTCACCGCTGCCATCTTGACAAATCTCAACTATTTCTGTGCATTTTTCATAGGTGGGGTTATAGTCTCATACTGTTCTTATACTGCCAATATCGAATATTTGAATATGCGAATTCTTCTTTGATCATGTTTAAAGCAAGGGGTATGGCATATAACAAGAGGAACTACAATGATAAATTACAAAGAACAAAAAGTATTTTGCTTAGATATTTAGTTTCGTATATATACAATACCGTATTGGTTGATTATAACAGACTTCATAAATAAATGTACATAAACAGCACGTTGTCTTCGGCATAGCCTTTTCCAGAAATATTCCTATGTTCATCAATGAATATCTACGAAAAATTTCACCAAGATCTATGCAAATATATACGTAATTCTATGTAAATTCCATGTAAAAATCTGCAAATTGAAACAGTTTGTCTAGATAACACGTGGACGCCTTTAGGTCATCTATGAAGTCTTTCCAGACGTCTATGAAAACATCGAAAAGACAAATAAAAGACTTCTTACGTCACCCCCTGAGACGTGTAAAATAAACTTTAGAAACAATCTTTGCAATATCTTGAAAACGTTTCGAAAATAAAGACTGTCGAATAAAAGTCTAAAAATTGTCAATTTTTAGTCCAAAAAATGCCGTAAAAGTAGCGGGAATGAAGTTTTTCAAATAAGAGTATTATCAGTTTTCTATAGACGAGTCTATAGTTCGTTACTTTGATATTGTTTGTATGTACGAGATATTATAGATAATAGTACTGTTAGCACACAAGATATAAAGTCATCTTGAACACGAATGTTTTAAGGCGCCTCAAACGCAACAACTTGGTCGGCTGGTAGGTACCTTTATATCCTTATTTAATTACGTGCAATAAAGTGAGACACAACCATGATCAAAGTGAATTTCTGAACGTATCCTATATATATTCCCTAACATAGGTAAAAATGTTACATTTGTATGTTCTAAAATTGTCTAAAATACATGAATTCAAGTTGTTTCAAAAGTTTACATTTCAGATGTTTTCCAGACATTCCATAAAACTCTCTACAAGCTGTCTAAAAAGACTTTAAATTTCGAAGTCTGAAAGAGCTCTGGAGACAGATCTTTGGTGAAAGTCTTTCGGATTCATGTGCTAGCTCGGTTGTTTAAAAATTTCCACGAGAATCACCGAAAATTCATAAACAATCTCACGAGATTTTACGATCAGAATCCTATATCTACAAAACTCTATGAATAAATCTTAAACTTGGAAAATTTTCTTAGATATACGTAGATATTCGAACTTGTGGTTCATGTTAAAAATTTACTCAAAAACCCAATTCAATTTAATTTTCGAACAATTGATAAAAAACATTTTTTGATTGTGCTCAGTGGTAGATATTTCGAGTAAATCAAAATTGGAACGCATTACAAATCGTAGTATTTATTCTGTTTTTAAACACTAGATTTACGGACATTTCTTACATTTACTATCTCTATGGATATGCGTCCAATTGACGCATGAAAGAAATCGCTCATTTTCTTTTAAAAAAAATCTATTTTATTCAAGAACAACATAATTAGACACTATTAACTTATAATGTTTAACGTTATACAACATTACATTTATTCCGCGCATTTTTTTACACGTATATTCGATTACACATAATATGAATTGTTATATCTTTGTAAAAATCGAAATGCGTCAAAAAGATGCGTCCCCTGAACAAAGTGTTAATATAATCAAGATATTTACTTATGAGTATAAACAAATTATATTCCTTCTAATCAATTATATAAAATTCGATTGAATTGACTTTTTAAGCAAGTTTTCAACTTAGATCCGATAGAATTACATTTCTAATATCTACGAATATCTATGGAACTATTAATATTTCCAGATTTATTCATATAGTTGTAAGTACTTCGGAAAAAATACATTCATTGCAACAGAGTTAGATACATAAGCATATGCTTAACTCAAAATTTAATAATTGACAAAGCAGATCTTATTCTATTTTGGGTGCAGAAAATTGCTAGGGAGGAATGAGGATTGATGAAATACGATTGGAGGGATGAGAGGGGGAGAAAGAGAGAGAACAAGATGTGAATATTCCTTCGGAGAAAGATTATAATGAGGAAATGTGTGAACCGGAATCGAAGAAAGATGTTGACAACGAGGTATTCAGGCCACCGGAAGAAGTAGATTTTGAACATTCAGGCCCAGAGGGACCAGCTCCCAAAAAACGTCAAAGACGTGGAAGATCAATTACTGATGGCTCAGAGTCTTTAGGTCGTGACCGAAGGTCAAGCGTCATCCATGAAAAATTCAGGGTCGAAATAGGGCGGACCAAAATGTAAAAAGTCACTCGATTTGGATTAAACTCGGCACTCGGGGGTATTCGAGGTCGCTGATTACGAATATTATCTCGAAACTGAGAAATTAAAAATGGCGGATCCAATATGGCGACTTCGAGTCAATATTGTATTATGGCCACTGTTATCCGTATTATTAGGTGGTAAAATATATTCGCAACCCTAGAGTACGACACGGGCGGCTACGGTAGGATTTTACACTCCATTAAAATCTTTGTTTATATATATTACATCAATTTAATGATATGATTTTACAGCTCTATCAAAATATATGTTATGAAAAACTTTGTGAATCACTTACAAATTTTACTGATATTTCAAGAACCAATTGTTATGACAGCGGTCATCACTATACATTCAAAATACACTAATCGAACCACGTTCCGAAATTCATGTGCACTACTGCGAGCAATTTCGAGTCTTAATTTCCCTGTATGCATCTGAGAGAAACACAATTATTCTCAGAGTACTCAAAGTTAATTTTGGAACGTAGCATCAGTAATTATTTGTCAGAAATTTACTGTTTTGTTTCATAGTTGGCGTTTTCGCCATAACCCAGCTTACACCGTCTGAAAATGCCGATCAAATCCGTGATCCTGATTCACACCAGTTAATCATGGCTACAAAAATAAGTTAAATTACTTTCGGACCTTTTCATAAAAAATGCGTAAAAATATATAAAGCAAAAAATGTTTTCCCGAGTTAAAATTAAATGTTCGAGGAGTCACGTAGCAAACAAAATTTAATACTCAGTTATGAACTTGCCACCATTATTTGGTTCCCGCTTTCCATCATTCGTAAAGGATTCTTTTCAAGACAAAATAGATATATACTGGTATCATCCTGAATTTTCCCAAAGCCGTTACCCACCGGGTCAACAAAGTAAAAACCTTATATGACCTTATTTATTCAATTCTTATGGAACATTTTGCATGTCAATTCCCATTTTAATTAATATATTTATCATCTATAATTAGTAAGCGAAGCCTGCACTCTAATATGCATACTCGTAGCTCAACGAATAGCTCGATCAGGACTGGCTATTTGGAAGGTGGAAACTTGTCCTGAAATAAACATTCTTATAGCGGAAGCAATAGTCGAAGGCAATGCAACTCATGATTGGATAGTAAAGAAAGCACTGGTACCTCATCCATATCTCAATACCGAAGAAGCTCTTAAATTTGGACGTAAAAGTTTATATGTATTAAAAGAATGGGTAGGTGATTAGCTTGCTTAACATGTAGTCAAATCTTAAACGTAACATTAGTATAGATATACTTGTATATTTTATTGTACACTGCGTTTCTGTACATGCAGAAGTTTCGCATATTTCATGACGATATTGGATCAAGTTTGTACCCAAACATAATGAGTTTCCTGTACAAGTGGAACGCCGATCCTAAATCAGATAATTTATTTATGCTACTTATAACGTGTGGACGCACCATTCTTTTAATATTTCAGCAACAAACTTTTAAGGTGCGTTATGTTATATTAAGTTGCCATTAAACTGTACAGGGTGTTTATTTTTTATAATGTTTCATGATTTTAGGTCACATTGTTTGATTCTCATGGGCATAGTACTAACGAATACCCTCAGCGTGGATTAGTAGTCGCTCAGGTAATAAAAAAAAAAGATTTTATCAGTAATAATCGTTTTTAATATTTATCATAGATATGTGCGCTGTTTCAGCTTTGTATCATAATGTGAAACTTTGAAATGTTTTTCTTATCAATTTTTTAGATAAATAAGTATACTTTGAAGGAGCTGAAATAATTTTTTTTTTTCTACAGGTTAATATAGATAATTTGCATATTTTATGTAATTGGTACGTAAATAATATTTTGCATGAATGCTATAATGCTCAAGCTAATCAATATGAATTAGCTTTCTTATACCCAAAAAATTCTCTCTGTGAATGCCAAGGATATTACCAGAATTATATACAGGATATTTAATAATTTATGAAAAAAGTTATTGAAATAACATTAATCCTAGAGTGCATTTAGACAACGGTAAAGAAACTTTTTTTTTCTTTCTAAATAAAAACAGTATCGAGAAAGAAACAGAAAACTTTGAAATCAATAAAAATAGAATAATAGAAATAATCACAAAATAAAATATTTGTATGTATCATTGTATATAACATCAAATATTAAAAAATGAAGATATATATGAGTTATAACAGCATTGCGACAATAAAGAAGACTTACTTTAACCCAATCCTTTAGAAATTGAAATTCTTTTATTGTTTTGTAGTCTTTTTAATGTTCTGACTGGACAAAGAAGGATCATCAATACCGATTACTTCTTAGTAACTCATGTCAAGGTATCAAACAAAGTAATTTGTCTAGATATGTGGAAACAGGAGGTATGTTATACAGTTATATGAATATTACATATTACATGTTATATGAATATGTTATACAGGAGGTATAAAATACATGTAGGATAAGGTCTCCCAAGTCTTGCATCAGTCTAAAGCTTATTCTTTAAATAGTCACAAAAATTAACAGCAAGCATATATTGTATAGCGTCACAATGGTTTTCCTCCTTGAATAAAGCTTTCGTTAAAAATAATGATTTCAACCTTTTGATGGGCTAGCTCGAACGGTTTAGACTAATCTAGAAAAGAGTTTGGCTAAGTTCGGGTTTAAATTTATAAGGTAAATGTGGGTCTCGAATATAAAAAACAAACAATAAATATATGACATGTATCGATTGATTAGCATCGGCTATAAACTTCTACCATGCTAAATTTTTGATACAGTTGATCAGTTAAATGTTACTTAACTCTAAATTAATTTTTTTCAAATTATGTTTAAGTTATCTAACTTTGGTTTACACGCAAAGATATAGATCTGTCACGATACAACTTACTTTCCGATTTAAAACTTTCTACTCTAGATATTTTAAATATAGAGTCAGACATATTTTTAAAGTAAGATAGAAACAGAATATTTCAGCGATACCGTGCAAGTTAATTTTGTATTATTTACTTAGTATATTTAATTAAATAAATAATCAAAAACATATATTTAAATTGAAACAGATATTATATATATGTAAGTTTTCTAGATATCTATTAATGGTAATTAATTTAAAAAAAATACTAATAATTACTCAATATTCATCTACAAAAATAGACTTATATATATATATATTAAAAAATGAATCCCGTAATCTAAGATTTCATCTCGTCAAGCTTATAAGACAAAAAGATTCACACAAACTCACACTCATACTATATAAATTCACATATAAAATATTCAGTCTTTCGCTCGATTTTCTTTTTTCAGTTTTTTATCCAAGACACTATTTGAATTAAATTAGAAGAGGTAAATAAATTATACGATACGCATGATTGTAGTATATCGGAGTTCGACTTGTCAGGTGCCGGAGTCATCCATTTGTCTATAAATTTATTTGAGTGGCGATCGTATTTTACACGTTTTAGCTGGGATTTCCTCAAGGAAGCCTTTTTATATTGGGGGTACAATACACCACCCTTACTTTGCCTGAGCTAGGCTTCTATTTAGCCTCGTGTCTCTGACCCGTGTTGTTATCACCACGGTTAACGAACGAAAGGGACGAATACTGAATATACTTACAATTAGACTATTTGCATATACGATCGGTTAGGAGGGGGAACTATCGAATATGGTGCCATCATTCGTTAAGTGTAAGAAATGATACGAATACCATTTCTCTATCGATACGTATTGTTACAATTTTAATAATAAAAAATATTATAATTTAACACGGCAATTATTTTTATAACAAATATTATGATCTCTTTACTATGTAGCGCACTTTCCATTTAAATACTTCAAAAGCTATATATAAAACGATATTCCTTCAAAAACGGTGTAAGATAAAGTTTCTATCCGATACCGGTAGTAATGCTTTTTTCAACTCTGAAATAATAATATAATTTGTGGCAAGCAGTTTGGAATTACTTAGTTTGGATAAAATAAAAAGGTCTACAATGAAAATAAGTTACACATAATGTAGCAGTGTCTTACGATTTTATTTCACCGAATCAATTTAAACTAGATGCAAAATAACCTTACATATATATTTACATTATATACAATCTTGTTGGAAGCTTCTAAAACTTCGTTTACACAATGCTGAAACTGGATGCCGATAAAAATATTAGTTATTTCCTCGAACAAAAGTAATAGCCGAAATCACTGTACATTTTTTAAATTGTTTAAGCATTGTGCAAATCGTATCATGCAATATTATTTAAATATTTCGTGTCTTATTACATGAAGACGCCAGACATATTCTTTTTTGACCTGCACTTGAAGTTTTCTTATAAAATATATGGGCTCTTAAAAATATCTTATCAATGGACAATGTGTTCTAGAATTTTGTATAATGGTTTCCTTTGCTTGCCATCGAATATATATGTATGTACATTTACGTGTATCCCTATAGATATTTTAATATCTATACACATATACATACACACATCTTTAAAAGGTCACTGGAACTGTCGTCATACAATATAACACGACTAATGGTTTTTTTAAATTTTCTAAGGAAAAATATTTGAATAAAGTTTGCTACATTAAGTTTTTGTGACAACTATTTTTAGAAATGAAATTGATCGATATATGTGATCCTCTTTACTCTATTTGAGAATGAGCAAAAACGGCGATCACAACGTATTAGCCGTGTTAAAAGAATTGCCAGTACATTTCTAAAACCAACTGCCGCAGTAACAGAACTGTTAATAAAATTCTGAGTGATACTCTACTACACGCACATCAAAGTGTATGGAAAACACGAGTGCATAACTCTATAGATTAATAATTTTCGAAGGACGTATATGTACAGATTTCATATATGTGTATATATATATATATATATATATATATATATATATATATTATATCATGTATGAACAATACAACGTTCCATTCCTTTCAAGTCATATTTATGGGAGGAAAATCTCCATTCTCGATACTCGAGAATACTAATTGGTTATTAATTTGTGTGATCTAATTAATTATAAAACTTTTGCATATCACGAAAATCTATTCGTATACGATTTCTATAAGTTCTTCTTTATTAACAATTTACTATAAATATGTGAGATAAGGTGCTTTAGATCTTTTTAGAACCACACCGGCATGTGATATAAAATAATTTATATTTATAATCACGTTATGGATTACTGTTAGTATTTTCTGTCAACATAATTCTATTCTAAAAAACATATTCATCCAAAAAATGTGTACAAGTTTTGAATCACGTAATAGTTTAGCACCTATGCAGCCAGAAATGAAACTCAATAGCTTAGTTTATTAAAAAAAATGTATTTATTTTTTCTATCGCCTCAAGTATTTTATCATCACAATTTATACATTGGTATGTGATAGCGTAGAAAAAGCAAAGCTTTCTCTTTTTCCGTTGTCACCATTTTAGGATAATGGAAGAAAGAATAAAATAAGTGAAACGATGCTAGGGTGCCTCCATTTTTAAAACAGAGCTTTCATATTTATCCTCACGTTTTTGTATGTATTTTACAAGTGTAGTGTGGTTAAAGTAATCATATCTTAACGAGCTTCAACAACATAATCTCTATGAATTACTATCTACAGAAACGTATAAACAAATTTATGTAAAATTAGCTTTTGAAGCCGCATTTATTCAATTAACCGGATAACGTGACTATAGAATTTTAATCAAAATCCTTTGCAAATACCGTTGGTAGTTGAGCATAGTTCTCTTTATTAAAGACCTGTTTGTGGCAACTCGTATACTACTCAAAATGTTTATACACGAAGGAAGTGCAGTTAAGTTTATAGTAACAGAATATTTGAATCACAATGATAAAGTTTCTTCAGTAAATTGCATAATAAAAGGAAGTACAATTGATAGTACTAAAACCTGATGCAGGCTATATATTCTAAAGAAAAATGTGTCAAGTTCTAATTACAGCGCATTAAGGAAAATAGAAAATATCAACAACAAAAATTGAATCTACTTTCTACTCTCTAGGTCTTCTAGTGCAAGAAATGATTTGCAAATTTTCTGCTAAAAATTTTCTTCAGAAATGTTATGGTGTAAACAACTGCACTGTGTACAAAGCGATATATTTGCAATCCAGTTGCGGTAAAGAACTCAACCTCTTCTTAGTTTGATATTCTTTGCAAAGTGCTGATGTTGCAGCAAGAAAATATAACTGACTCGAATATGAACATTTTAATTAAATCACGTTAGAGAGTCTGACGCACCCGAGGTTGTGCCCATTCTACGAAATCGTCGATTAAAACTGGCCAAGCACCTTCTTCGTCGTAGTTACTCATATCAGGATTGATCATAAGTGCGAAATCTAGAAGCAAATTCCATGTGTCTTTTGGGATTGATCTTTTGTGATGTTCCTGAAAACAAATAATTAAATCAATTAAATGGTACATAGTTGACACTGAATATTTTAGAAACATTTGAGAATATCAACCACATACCTGTAGAAACTGGCACCACAGGGATAAAAATTTGAATTTGTCATCCAACACAATATTCCAGTACGCAATTGCCATATCCAGATCCAAACCTTTTTGTCCAGAATTTTTTGCATAATTGAACGTGAAATGATAAAAATCTTTAAATTTGTGGGAATCCCTTAGTTCGCTTTCTAAACTGCTTAAGCGTGCTTTAAGTTTATCAATACTATCCACACTGTGAAAAATATATATTTTGAAACATTTTAATATTAAGCATATAAAAAGGAATCCTAGTATCGTATCAGAGTATTCAAATATCATACAAAATACTATCTTCTTATTTAATTATGAAAGATTTGGTTTAAGATAATAACACTTACCCTAAGTCGATCATGCCATTTATAAATTCATCTTTTGTAAATTCGCATTGAGTTTCTGCTCGAAATTTCCAGGCTATAATTAATACTAATTTGCTTTCTGGGCTCAAGCTCAAATCATCAAGAAATTTCATTATGCCATCTGCTGTAATTTTTTCCGGTTCGCTTGGATCTGCCATGATAAGTTCCAAACATATAGATTTTACATATATGAAACATATTATACAAACTATTTTACTACATCAAAAAGATTATTTATATTCAATAACTATTAAACATTGATTTAAATATATTAATACCACAGATATTCTGTACAAAAATTGTATCTATTAGTTAGGAATGGTTGTAAAATATATAGATGATAAATTACTGAGTGCAATACATTACCCTGATATCGATTGAATAGCATTTCAACTTTTTTCTTATCTATAGAGGTTTTAGGTTCCTTATAATATGCATCTGGATTTTGAAAATAGTTATCACTCGCTAGATCCAGCTTCCAGTCATTCAATGTCAAACAATATATAGCAGTTTGCTCTCCAGTTTGTGTGAATGTTATAAATTTCTTAACTTTGTCTCGTTGCGAGAATTTTAATTTATGCTGAAATATTAATATACATGTTTGAAAGTGAAATAGAGTGTTAAATATTTTATTTATCAGTGTTTCAATATATTCATAATGCATCCTGCCTCATAAATAAAGAAATATTATACTTTATGATAATTAACCAACTGTATTGTTATACATACAATCTGCTTGATATACATGTCACAAAACCACAATTACTTTCCCAAAACAATTGTTAACAGCTCCAAACAACAGGAGAACTAAAATGAATATAAAATTTTGTAATATTTAACGCATGTTGTTCTTTTGAAACCATTAATAACGAATAAAACATTATGTATTGGCAGGTAGTTGAAGAATTTGACAGACGTATTAAAATTATCTCCAAGAACTTGTACTTATTAATAAAGGTGCACAAATTTATAATCAAACTGTTCATTAATATATTTATATCCAGTTAAAAAAATGTTTATTCTAAAACATGCTTTTAAAATGATGATTAATAAATGCATCCAAAAATCATTAACGTTGAAAGTAAATAGGTTATTTCACTATGTCAAACATATGATACATGAAGACATTCCATGAAAGTATGTAATTCGATATTGCACAGTTGATCATTTCCACACAATTCAAATTTTACAAAGCTTTGGTAGTCTTACCATTTTAATTAATTTTAGGCCCCCGATAGCCAAAATATTATTCCCCTCACACTACACTTGACATGAATATGCGCATGTTCCATGAAGTAATTGGAAAATGCAAATACATACTTCGGAAAATATGGGATGAACGTTGCTACTCAGTGTAGCCAACATCTGAAATAATATCAATTATAAAAATGCACCACCTATGTGAACTGGCTGGCCAACTTTTATTTTGTAAATATTAGGTAAGGTCCGTTCGTGCAAGCGGTTTTGACGTGCTGAGAAGCACTTCAGGTGTGTTTGAAAATAAGCCGAGAGTGTTAAGAGCATTTTGTGGCTTGATCAGGGGCTAAACACTCCAATGGGCTATAGTGAAACACAGAATAGTGATATAACCCACCGATAAGATGGCACTGTTGCTTGTGCTAACAGTCTGTGATGCACTATGCGCTCTCAACCCATTTCCGAACATACCTATTGTGCTCCACAGCAATAAAGGTACTATTTCATGCATGCGACTGAGACAACTGTCGCGCGACAAAATTACGCTGATTGGTTAAAAATTGACAGGATGTCGGTGTACTTTCGTCGCACGAAAGTAGAGCCGAGATGAGCTTTCGTGTGACAGAATTCTATTTTGTATGCGACCATATGCGACGAAGAATGCAAACTGCGGAAAACAAGACGCACGTGGATGAGGTTAATAGATTTTTATTAGATTTCTCATATAAATTTTCAATCCTATCAAGCTAA
>JARQSV010000350.1:509402-541439 GCA_030142285.1 Calameuta idolon | reverse complement strand
GAATCCCCGACGAATCTCACGGTTCTGAACGGCCAATCAGCGAGGGACTTCGCGGTAACCAGCTCCAGGACGTAACAATGCAAGATGCCGATGATACAGTGAACTCGTATTGGACAGGAGGACATATTACAATATTATGTCGATAAGTCGTCATTTCATATGTATATCGTGGTGAACTTTTATAGGAGGCAATGTCTCTGAAAGAATAAAATTATTTCTAAATAGTTGTATATCCACTGTGTAATTGAAGAAAGTGTTTTTCCTGTTTTCAAAACTTTGAATTCATAAATTCGAATATCATTGTTGATCTTTGTTGTGTCCACTGGTCTGTTGTCATTTCTATGGTGTAATGCAAGTAGATTTGTTTTTGTACTGAATATGTTTTGTTAGTGTTATCATGCTACATAATGCAATATCTCGTTCCGCTTGCAATAATTTTGACATGGATGGCAGACAGGCTGAAGTGTAAGTTTCCTCTTTGAATATATTAGGGGTTATGGTTATAATGAGTTGGATATCAATTTTTTTATGCTTTTTTCTTAAATTTTTATTGTCATCTGTCAGATCTTTTTTTGTTTAATGTTTCAGAGGGTGTAATATAAAAGTTACTGTTAGTACTCTGATTACTCTTGCATCCTATTTTTTGTCTTATCTAACAGAGTGAACACTGTTTATGATATCTGCATTAAGTTTTATGTCACAGGCTGAAATAAATATAGAATGAATACATTAAATCTGTAACATGAAATTTTAATATTTAGGTTCCACGATGAATGGTATTTTAAATCCATGGTCAGGGGGACCTTTGGCAAAACTTGAAATTGGGCCTGAAATTATGAGTTTTTCTGAACAAAAGGTCATATTTCGTAGAAAAAATGAATCTCTTAATATGACTTGCACAGCTGTTTATCAAAATAATGACATAAAAGATCTACCATTGTTTGAATATATTGTTGATTGGATTATACCTGCTCATATAGAAAATGGGTAAGATCCATAATTATTAGTTGAATTATTATTCAAATTTATTATTGTATAAGTTTTCTTCTATGATCTCATGTGATATAACTGTTTATTATTACAATAATAGGAATAGACTTTATAGTGAAGCTAGAGTGGAACGAGGACAAGCTCCAAATACGGCTTGGTTATGGTTTGGTCATCTTACTGAGAAAGATGCTGGTGATTATAAATGTATGGCTGTTGCTTTTAATTCAACTATGCAAAAATCACTCTCCACCAGCATACGATTATCTGTTAAACCCAGTAAGTCTGTTTTGCATTTATGTTCATATAAAGTTTTTGATCTATAGTTATATAGTTTTGTAACTTAAATAATCACAATATTTATGTTTCAAGGTATAATTAAAATTATTTTAGCCATTTCTTACCAATGAAATTCTATTAATTTTAAATATTTTATTTGCAGAAGATAAACAATGTGGTCCATTGTGGTTTAGATGCCATAATGCAATTTGTATCATGAACCGTTTTGTATGCGATGGTAAAAAAGATTGTAAAGATGGTGAGGATGAAAGTCAAGCTGCTGGTTGTGGTAAAGATCCTTGTGCTGGAAAAATGTTTTGCTATGGAAGATGTGTGCCGCCTGAATGGTGTTGCGATCAACATAACTGTACTGCTACTTCGCAATTGGCTCGCCCTGAACCATCTCCTGATCATCCGCGATTTACAGATATAGGTTTCCTTCAAATAACAATCTACACAGTAATTGGTACGTATTAATAGTATTTCTAATATAAATCATGGCAATAACGATTGTACATACACACTTATAATAAAACGACAACGGTACTATATGAAATGACAAAATTATTTCAGGATGTGCAATGGCCTTTATGTTCATAGTAACTATATTAGTGATAGCGATATGTAGAGTACAAATGAAAAGAGCAATGAATTCACGATGTTCTCAGCAAATGCGAATTGGTTGTTCCCGCACACGTCATACTGTGCCACTCTATGATCTTGATGTCTATTTAAATAGAACAGCGGCTGCAAATCGACCCGGAGGTAAGCATAAGACTTGACATATTGGATTTCGTAAAGAAAAAACATTCTGTAGACCTAAAAAAAACTGGTATAGACTGCTCTTTTCCATTGCAATCCAAGTATGAATGAGAATTTTTATTTTTAGGCGTGAGTTTTATGTATAACATAAACGGTGAGGTACAATTCGTAGGACGCCCTGTAGAGCCGCCACCGTATTCCGAAGTTGTCGCTGTTCCACCAAGAGAAGGTCCTCCACCTCCATATGTATCTTGTGAAAATTTATTGGAGCCTCCTGCAATTCAAAGAACCTCATCATTTTCAAATTCTAATGCATACATTGCAGATATCTCACAACCAATAACTAACGAACGTAACGTAAGTAATGAAAATATGGATTCATCGACTACTAGAGTCTCTTCCAGTATTCAATCAGGTGCAAATTTTCCGAATATACAGTGCTTTACGTCCGGTCAAATACCGAGACCCCAAGTACAACCCGGTTTTGGAATATTTAATTTCAATCTTAATTGCGACAATATATCAAACGCGACATTTAACATTTCGGACAAAGTTACTTTGAACGCAAGCGGTAATTCTGACTCTAGTAGCACCGGGTCGGTTGGTAGTTTTACAATTGCAAGAAATATCACGTCGCACTCACAGAATTTTGAACCCGAGTACATGGAAACGGATTCTCTGCTGACGGAAAGTCACCATAACGTTGATGCGCAACTTCCAATTCAAGTGTCCAGAAATGGCGAAAGTCGCTACGTACTTTTAGACAATCGTCGTACAAATTCGAGTGCGAACGATACTCCTCGACACTGGCGTGACGTCGAAAGAAGTTTATCCGGAAGTGAAGATCGCGCAAGAGCCTATCGTTCCAGAAATTCAGAAAACGAAGGGATCTTTTTGGAAACTGAACATGTCTTCGATCCGATTGACAGTATTTCTAATGACACTGGCAATGCTGCTGCACCCTTGCCATACTTTCTAAATAGTAATTCAGTGATTAGTGGCTTTAAAGACTTAGATATTAATCCAAGCTCTTCTACGATGATGGTAGGCGAAACTGGTTCCACAGGTCTAGTCAGTAACAAAAGAGACTTAGCGAAGGGAATTGTAGAAAAATATGGTGTCACATCAAAGGTATCGGCAGATGTAATTAATTCGAAATTAAATGATAACGTAGCGGACGTAAGTTTGGTCGTGCAAACTCAAAAGTGCCTCGATAAGAACGCGCATGATAATGTTGATAATATCCCGAGCCGTCAGAATCTAGATACCCTTAAGGATTCTTTGCCAAAAGACGAAAGGGAGACTCTTCTGCCTTCTTTAAATTCATTTTCTAACGATATTCACAATGGCGACAGAGACGCTACTGACGGTGAACAAGCTACACCAATACGAGAGGTTCAACCTTTGGTTTTACCTTTACGTGAATCTTTCATTGGGGTACGAAAGGAGATTTGAAATCCCTGTGCGAAATGAAATTCAGAAACGCGAGGCTACGGTTATACTCAAAATTTCAAAATTTCACTTTTCCTTATAAAATCAATTTTAATCAAAGTGGTTATAACTTATGCTGAAATTTATTCAATTATATTTTGGCAATTGGATCTTGTGAATTACAAACGGTTTTGTAAGCAAAGTGTTAACACGAGTCAGACAGTATAAATATAATATACATTTGATACAAATGCAATTGTGTATACTTTAGTTACACATTATTTTGTAAATTCATTTTCTAAAACAGATATCGCTGCATAGACTTTTGTTGAATAGATATGCAATGCGATTATTGCAAAAACAGTTTACATGTGGCAGCAATATATTTGAGAGTTTTCAAATGGTTTCATCGAAAACATTTGTTTGAATTTTTCTTTCATGAAGTAGCATAAGATATTCATGCGCACGCGGTCTGCGCATGAATACACTAACTTTATCATTAATAGTTTTCGCACAAGTGTGTAACCGTAGCTTAAGAAATGCAATACATTTTTGTAACAACAAATGTCGACGATATATCCATTTTACAATTACGAATTATGAGTACGATTGAAGGGGTTTCTCTCTCTTCACAATCAAAATAGCCTATATGCATACTGTGCTTTTTCGCTAACCACTCTGATATATTGTAATTGCACTTTTTATGAAATTATAGGAAAACGGATACCTATGCCTATTATAAAGTTTAATGTATTTTTCGAGTATTAATATCGTTCTTATGGAACCTTAACTATAAAATTAATTATTATTATCCCTATCTGGCGATGAGATGAATTCTATGAAACCCTACTAATTCCATTTTCCCGTATTGTATAAGTAAAATGATTATCATTACTATCTTCCGTATATTCCCTTTGGCGTAGAGCATTTTATGGTGTAATTAAGTACGTAATGGCGCATTCAAAAGAATAATGGTTCACATTACGGCGTGAGGTGGGTCATATATTTCCTTTGCCCAATTTTACAACAGACATAGAGAAACATTGTAAAGCCCGTATTAAGAATTACGGTTAAAAATGTTCATCTCATCACTAAAGGGCTAATGAGTACTTGCAGGCGTAGCGTTATTTTCGAATCACGATAATTAGGTGACACCCACTAAGGGAAAAGAAAAACATAAGGGACTGATTAGTGAAATGGGGCCAATAACGTATATTTGATAAGTCTTATTAAACGATTCGAAGTTGCCAATATGTTAATTTTGATGATGAGGCTCATCAAATATGCAATGTCAAATTCATCATGCTCTCCCAATATAAAGCCCCGCTTTAATTTAATTAATATAAATACGATTCATGTTTATTCTCTTTATCAGCTGAAAGTTGACTGAAGTTAGTCTTCCTGGCTGAAGGTTTCGTGGCTTGTAACTAAAACATCAGTAACGCAATGTGCAAAACAAAATGTTATATTGCATCCATTGATTTCTTCAATGTTTAACTCAACGAACAGCATTGTATTTTTATCATGTGATAATCTCATCATGCCGATTGACAGAGATCTTGTAGATTGAATCAATATGTTCAGTGCATTGTGTTTATTGAAAATATTTTTACATGCTCTGCAATGAATAACTTTGATGCATGTAATTTTGAAATTCTATTATCTTCTCGAAATCGCTATATCAAGAGTCAAAGTAGTAGAAAGTAGTACGTATTGTAAATAAATTGAAGTGCCGATGGGAAGGTAGTTGTACCAAATTAGTTTAATACATCGAATAATTACATAAAGTAGGCCGTTAATTGTGAATAGATTGAGAGTATTACGGACAATAATGTCGTAATGATTTCGAAAACTATCGGTCTTTAAAATGGCAGACAGTAGACTGTAAATGGGTATTCGACCTAATATTAATACATGAGATTAATGCTTATAATAATAGCAATATATTTTGATGACTTTACGTGATCATATTTATGCTTAACATATCATACGAGCGATGGATAAAAATAAAATTAATTTTGGTCTTTACCGTATTGTATAAGGTTATTTTATGATGAAGCTTCTGGACCAGAATTAATACTATGCTCAATATATATATCTACCAGTAATAAAATTTACTGAATAATACATACGTCAATTTCCTTTTAATATTGAACTTGTGCTAATCTTTTTTTTTTCAAAATACAGACGAATAAAAGAGTTCAGTCGGTTTAATTTTTTTTGTACTATTTTATTATCTATGGATGGCCATACTTCGGATAATGATAACTTTGTCTATTAATTCGAATGCAATCAATTATAAAGAGAAATCAATTATGTGTTTGTTATTGATACACGGCAGTATTTAATAGAATTTAACAGTATGATGATTAGGAAGGATATACTGTTTTCAGTTTTAGGTTTGACCACATGAAACATGCGGTGCATCTCATTTATGAGATTTTAATTTGAAAGCCACACTGCTGAAAGATAATATTTTATCTCTCAAGTATACGTTATTTTCGACATTATAACGCTTCGCTGAACGTATCGTTAACAAAACCTTCAAACTTTACATATAATTAGGTATGAGTTTTTTTTCTTATACAAAATTGACTTATTCAATTTGAAAAAATTTCTTTTGTCACCTATCGATAACTTATCTTTAGTATGCCAAATGAAGTTATTTTCCGAGAAATAAATAGCCAAGGAGCTTTGTAAATCTCAATTAATAATTTATCAGGCAGAGTTGCGATAGTGCTTCCACCTATCATTTAAGTGGCCAATTTTTCTATTTATAAGCACTTAAAATTGCATAATCGCTAGACATATTTAAAGATTATTACACGCCAAAATATTTTTCATCTAATGATAAACTTATTCAACTTCTGATTGTTGAAGTGTGAATAGTTTCAATATTGATTATACTATTACTAATTACATTATAATCAATAACTATGTAATTTCCGTTCACCCAAATTATGATATATATATATATATATATATATATACTTGTATATACGTATGTATATACATAGTACTCACGTTACATATTTGTGCGACTGTACATACATATTTATTTCTGAATTATACAGAAGTTTAATAAAACAATCAGTTGCGAGCAGGATAAGTTTGTAATTTTTTCACTCTTCTTATCTTCTTCTTGACCCTATGGATTTTATGATCTGAGAGAACTAGAGCTAGCACTTTTATTATTAATGTATCATGGGATATTAGTGCTTGAAATATCTCCAGGTATTTACGTTTTTGTGTATATAAAATATTAGCCTAATCAACCGTAAATCGTTTTTGCATAAAAATTAAATGGACCTGTTAGTTTCACAGTTGATGCATTACTCCTAAATAACTGTACAGAGCTATTCATGCCAAACGCATCATACGAAGTCAGCCTGTTTAATATGGTTGCTTTCATAAAACTAATTTCAATTAATGTCTTTCTACTGAATAACCCGTATAGATTTTAGATATATTATATCCACATCTGTTTATGTCATGCGATTTCAGGTTTGCGTTTGGAATTCGGTCTGATATAAAGAGTGCATTGTACAAGCATTATGTATATTTTATAGTGCCATAAAGAGGTATTGTCAATATTTAAAGTCTTGCAGATGCAAATAGGCCGTAGTCTAAATCGAAGGAAATATATACCATTGCCTTAGGAGCCAATAGCTTATATGTAACGTATGTAGCATTATCTAGTCAAAATTTGGTTCCAACGTTTAAAGAATTATTGAATAGTTTCCGCATTCATATCCACCCTTCACTCCAATGTCCGACACATGTCTCCTCATATTTAACAGTTATACCTGCAGTGAACTTATAACATAACAAAAACACTTTCGTGTTAAAAAACATTCGCCAAGTACAGGATTGCTGTGAATGCCCCTAACATAAAATATAGAAATCACATTATAATGCCCAGTACATAAGTCACTACAAAACTGCTTATATCTAATTATGGTTTAATATTCAATTAATAATTAATAACGTATTAGATGATTCCATACCGAATAGCACTTGGCGGGTTCATGCCAGGAGTTCCAAAGTACTTACTTCGAACGTACTGACAGTATTCGAAAACTATATGTTTATTATTGGTTTTTACCAAGATTATTTCTGACGAGTTATTGCTTATATGCTCTATATAGAAAACAAATTTATATAAAGTAATGCACGAACCCTCTAAATATTATTCGGTAAGGCATCACCTACAGTTTTATTAATTATACGAAAGGAACAGCGTTACACCCTGTTTTATTGAATGACACCATAAAATATATTTTCTACTATTTAATACGAAACACAAGCACACTGAGAATCAGACGGTGCGCGCAACAGAGAGGGTTGTGAGCGAAACGCCAAAGCGTCGCTCGGTGCGTCCTTTTCGCAGAGCACCAGGGGGTTGACATTGCAATGGGCTATAGTGAAACATAGAGTAGTGATATAACCATCCGATCAGATGGCGTTGCCGCTCGTGCTAACAGTCTACAACACGGGAGTGCCGTGTCTCCAATAAGTGGTCTGTGCAGAGCACCAGTGCGAACGAGTCGGCAGCATGACGCTAGTGTTGCTCTCGCAAGGTTTGACGTCTCATTCGTACCGTAGTGCTTTCTCTGTTGCGATCACAGGCCAAGATACGCGAACAGAAGCCTCCTACTCTCTCTTACCTCACCGCGTTGCGTCTGCAAGCTGGACACCATAAATGACGCTCAAGCCCTCCGCACATAAAATAACGTAATGATGTACTAAGTGACGTAAGCGTAAGAAAATCAACCAATCAGAATGTAGTATTGTTCCCTTGGAGGGGGGAGTACTAGATTTTAATTGGTTGGCTTTCTTAGGGTTACGTCTTACGTCGTTACGTTATTTTGTGTGTGAAGGCTTTCAGTGTATGCGCAGCCGATTGGCGCGAGACGCGACCGAGTCTCTTGACCGTATGTAACCATATGAGAGTGACATATGTTTCACAGCATTGTAATGGCGAAGTTAATGGATATAAATAATTTTTTTTCCATGGGAATTTCACCCTAAGCATTTAATAAAAGAGTGAAAGAAATTTCAAATATTCTCGACAATGATAAGAATAATAGCATGATTACACTTAACTTATAAAATCTTCGAACTCTCCTGAACTCATCAGCTATTCTACGCGCGATAAATTTTTTTATACGCCGGGATCAAGAATTTCCAATAAGAACAGTCTATCCTATAATGGTAAAATAGAATAATATAACAAGCGGTAGTAGAGGATTCAAGCATCCAATATCGGCACTATTTTCGGATAATTCTTGTTCATCACTGCCATAGTATCTTGCGTAAAATGCAAAGGTTACGAGGTTCTCTGTTATCTTATTCATTGATATTGTTATGTTCTTATTATTGCCATAAGAATTTTCTTGGTGCAACATATTCTCCATTGGAAGTACCGAAGTATTTAGAGTCACGGGCATGATTAGAAATTTATCGAAATTCTTAATCGATGTCATGATCGAAATTGAATTGAAAGTCGTACTTGTGTTGTGAATTTGGTTGCAAGAACTAGATGATTCATTGCCGCATTGAATCACGCCGCAGGCTCTGGTTGGAGCCTTTATAGTTTCCAAATGAACGCGAATACCTTTGAAAACAGTCAATAAGTATTTTACGCCGGGATCATTGTCGTTCATAGAAACGGAAAAGCTGCAGCAAAAATCATCCTGGCACAGTGTCTTGTTCGTTACTGATTTCGTTAGCAATTCCGTTTTGTAATTCTTAAGGTTATCGTAAATAAGGGTTAGGTTTCCAACAGTATAACTATTTGACATGTCCAACGATGCTCGCGACATTTCTGGCACTTTTGAATCCTTCTCAATCCTTTGGAATCTTTCCACTGTTGGTGCTCTATTTTGTTTAGATGAAATAGTTGAATTTGTTTTCTTCGGGACTTTGTACGTCAGGAGTGCACTTTGTCGCGTTAATGGCATTATGACAGTACCCACACCTTGGCGACCTGGAAAGTAATGAAAAATGAAGTATCAATTACGTAATATACGAATTATATATCCGCAGTAGTAAATATTCGTCAAAAAATACGTGCTCTTTAATCAGAAAAATATTATGCACATTTTTGTATATCCGGCATGTTTTTCATATGTTACCGTAACGATTATGCCTAATCCATCATGTGGATATGAGATCAAGAGATTCTGATTGCAATTAATAGAATCGTCTAATGAATTTTTCACAAGTATGGGAAATCGTAATGACTATATAAATTGCAAAATGCAGATTTTCTAGTACGATAATCATTAAAATAAATTTATCCTCCACAACAAAAATTAGAATATTATTTGCACGTGGAAGCCGATGCGCACCATTTATTTTGCGCAGACGCGACGCTTGCACGTGTTCTATGTGTTATTGGTCGTCCGCTCGGTTATTATACACCACTCGTCTTTTACAGATGACACCATGACTTTTATGTACTGTGTAATTTTTTTTATCATATCAATAAGCAATCCCATATTTCTTATGACATTTTTTTAAATCCTATCATGTGCGGCATTATTGATTAGACTCTGATGAAATGTATTCAGGACCCGTTGAACATTTATAGTACTCTAATTAACCATCAGTTTTAGTTTATTTCTTCTTTCCGCTTGTTCGTTTTATATGTTTTCTGGTTAGGATCATATTCGAGTACAATTCAATGTCAGGGTCGTTTTACGAAGTAGGAAGTAGATTGCTTGGAAACATTTTAACCTCTTGATCGTCCTATGCCTGTAGGCGTGGAATGGGTTACTAGACTTTGGTTACTTTTTTAAATAAACTGTATATTAATCAAATGTATTGAAAATTGGAAAAAATAGGAAAAAGTGCGGCGATCTAGAGATTTATCATGTCCGAGTAAGAATTGCTTGAGATTATTGAGACTCGATTTGTTGAAAATTGATTAGTAGTTCGGATAAAACATTAATACCCCTTACTTCCCAGATAAGACTGGACGCAACGTAATTATGATAGACGCAATAATTTCTTCGTCCATCGACGAGATAAATTATACGTTCCGAAAGGCCACTTTGCGAATTACATAACCGTAAGAGTTTAATATACTGAAATTTTACCTAAATAAATTCCACTGCCACCACTGCCCGTTATAGGGTTGTTGTATCCGGAAGCTAATAGATTTACATCTTCGGCCATCGACCATCCATGTTGCACTTGCACGGCTGAAACAGTAATAATTCAATTATATTACGCAAATTTTGTAATGATAAAAAAAACTAAACATGGGTGATACGTCGAATAATAAGATATGGTATTAAGTATTTAGATAGTAGTTCGATTTGGAAAAATCGATGCGCTGAATTTTCCAGTAACTGATACCGAGTACCTACCCGCGGTTGCGAGGTAAAATATCGCCACAGCTATATCCTCGAGATAAAGCAGAGTACTTTCCGCATGCATCATTTGTTACGTTTATCGAGACCGTCGTATCTCCCGTTAATTTATAGCGATAAACGCAGTTGGCCAGAATAAGCAAGTGCAGCAGGTTAATATCAGCTGAATATTTATTTTCAGGATAAAAGTGCGAAAGCAAAGTCTCGATGATCAAAGAAGAGCAAAACCCAGATTTCCAAAACTAGTTCGTATTCAGTTTCGGTAGAGAGAATCGACTTAGGTGTGTAGAGACTCTGAATAGTTAATAGGCAATCAACGAAAGACCCTGAAATAGAGACCATCTTCATTTACGTTGAGAAACTTTTGCTTAGCTTGTCACTTAACCTACAAGCATGTCTTAATCATACGTACGCAGTGGCACCTTAAGAAGATATTACCCGAATAAAAAAAATCAATCTAACCACTCTAATTTTTTAACTTGATCTTTCACGATAATAATGAAAATTCAATATTCTTATTCTACTCTAATTTTTATGACACAGGGCAGCCGGATTAAAAGATTCGCAAATTTTTGAATTTTTAAATATTGTATTGACATGTTCAGTTACCTTCTGATTTTTTAATTTTTGCGTCTATTCTATTTTTCTTCAAATAAATTCCGTAGGGTCATTGTGGCTATTCAATACACCATATTGATGCCTTTCACGTAACCTAGATAAACGCATATTGGATTCGATAGCCTAGAAACAGGATTAGGCCTGATACCCATTGCAGCCAAGCCTTTAGCTTTATGACAGACCCTATTGAAGCGCGAATTTGACACTGGCGGACGAATTTGGAACGAGGAGTTAGGCTTTCAAGAATGGCGGAAACCTGACCCAGAGACCTCGGAGAGTCGGATCGATTACTCGGGCCACGGGCATTGTTTATTAATCTTTGCCACCTTCATTTAAGTCATTTCGTTTTGGCTCCCTACACGCAAATACATGATCCTCGCTCTGTCGTATTTCTGTAAGTCGTGCGCAAACTTTTTTTATTAGTTGCGCAGAAGCAGTGTCCCACGGACACTTTGCCAGATAGAATAGGAAGTAATATAACACGTTATTAAAGGAACATCTGGTTAGCCCTTCAGCGTCAAGTTTTATATAACACTATGACTCGGGTAGGGTTCGTAAAGACCCCGTTTCGTTAATGTAATATACTGATAGCCAATGTAAAAATATTATTTTGCACCGACAATAATTATTCTTGTTAATACGTATGCTTAAATGAAAATATTTGTTTTGCCGCTCAATTTCATTGTCTGTTAATAAATAATTAATACCGAAAAAAATTATTCCAGTGGTGAAGTAAAAAATGAAAGATCTGGGAGGACTCCACGCGAGTTTTGGAGGGTTAAGCCTCTGTCCACGTTTACTGAACCGCAAATAAGATAAATATTTTTTTCTTTCTTTTTTTCACTTTTTTAAAACAATGCCTCAGTCGCACGAACCTATTTATCATAGTGGATTAAAAATAGTTTCAAGGTGCAGGCCAGCCTCTGCCTTACGATCTCAAAAATTGATATGCTCGACTTTACATTCCCGCGAGTCATGCGAACTGATGTAACGTATCCTAGTACGTAGATACGTATGTTCCTTTGTTTATTTTTCAGGTCTCTGAACTGACTTGGAGCTATTTCATTGTTATGATTTCGCAACTTTTTCTAGAGCCTCGTAGTTCCTTTTCCCGCTTTGCAAAAGCTTCTGTTACTTTACCGCGCAAAAGAAATTAAAGTGCCACGGCGCGACCTGCATCACCAGACAAGTCATCCATCTTCAAGTATGACTTGGCATCTGTGTAATTATGGCTTATATTAATTTATGCTTCAACCACTTCCAGTTGGGAATTATTTCTTATTAAGGGTGAGTTCTGAAACACACTGAGAATGTACTGAAGGATAGTGGCAGTGACGTGTTTTTGTTCAATTACATGTCTAGAACAGATACGCTGATACCGATAATGAAATTCAGCAGATATCATAAACGTGACTTTTGGTTTGTATTATAAATTTAATAAAGTTAAAAATTCCTGTACTCGCATTCAAGTCCAAAAGAAATGCTTCACCCTATAGATGGATACCCAACTAGAGGAAGAGATAAGCTACGAAATCGATAAATGGTCCAATGAGCGTGGAAGCGACTTTAACAATGGCCACCGTCAAACTTTCTTCCTTACCACACCGGAATAGAAGCCAAATCGGAAACTCAATTTCCGGCGTTCGCCGCCGAATATGTTATCGTCGAGAACAAACAACTTCAACCGCTCTTGTAGGCAATCAGATCGATTCTCTATGTTCTCGGAAGTGTACGAGTACCTACTGTAAGGAATAGCATAGAAGAATTCATTGTTCCACGAAGGCTAATTTGTGGTCATTTAGATAATTATAAAATTGTAACGTCATACTTATCGATAATATTTTTCGTGTTTCATGTATGTATGTATATTGCGTGTATTTTTTAATTGTATTAAGATTACATATGTCAGCGTTAATTCGTCGGCGTCACGTCTTAATACCGTATTAGATGATAACGTGCGTTCTTGTTGTGAATTTGGAATACATTAATTTCCGGCCCTCTACCTTCCTGAAAATGATATTCAAGGATCGCGTCGTATCTTTAGGGGACTAGGATTCTAACGTAGGGAATTGCAATATCTCTCGGATACGGCAGACGTTAGAGTAGGTATCTGCGTTACATATAAGTTGCCAGTAAATTGAGGGAAGTTTGTACTGGCAGTGGCTTTAATGACAAGAACGAAACACTGACTTGGCAGATGATAAATGCAAAATAACTACGATACTGAAAGCTTATGAAGTATACAATAAATTTGGTTCAAAATAAAATTCAAAATTATTCTTATGGACGTAAATTTTATATTTAATTGAAAATAAAGTAAATCTGCCCTCGTCTTTTCTGTTTTTCGAACGTTTATCAAGGATTTAAAATATGGATTGAAAGGAATTTTTTGCTTCTGGTATATTCGTCTTCTGTTTTGATTTAACTCCAACTGCTTGTGCAAGCATCGATTTTTTCTGATCACCGAGTATGTAAAGCGTTCCGCCTTTGGAAGCCACAGAAATCAAATTTACCCATGACAGAAGGAAATGAGTGGCGGAGGGTCTAGATAATCTACCTGATGAAAAAAAAGTTCCTCTCGACTTTTATCTCAATCGAATACTTTTCTCTCACTTTTCTCTTTTTGCTTCCACGAAGTTGTCAGTTACCTCGAGAAAAGTCTCGACTTACACTTTCAAAACGATCCGCGTTTCATCATTTCGTTAAAATCACAAAATACTTTTCAAATCGTCCTGTGCGAAATTGCTAGAAAATTATCTACTATTCACTTACGATTTCGATTTATACGATTGCCTATCTTATCGATAACGTGATACTCGTAGAGATGTTCATTCATGAAATAATGCCTAATGGGTATATGCAAGAGTGTAATCATCTTTTTCCTACGCAAAAAAAATGAGTAGCAAAAAAACTTTATACGCATGGAGAAATATATCGTTTTTCCATACCAACGATTCATTCATCACTTTTATTGAATTTTACGTGAACTAACAGCGAAGTACCAAATCTCATGTTTTCCTTGAATTCTATTAATTCTCTTATTCATTCGTCTATATCAGCTTTTTAATGGGATATTTTACTTTTCTGTTGGTCACTGTTGAAAACATTTTTTTTGTATATCTTATGAATGATGAGTATTTTGAGGATCGATATTATATGTATTCTTAACCCTAGAAGGATAACCTACGTAAATTTAATACCCAAGTCCAAAACATTTTCAACTTAAGTTAGAAAAAGATTATTTTTCTAGGGTTAAATGACGGGAATATGTTAACGTGTTAAACGAATTTATCATTCTGGCTAGAACTGTGCATTTGAATGGATATAAAAATTGTATGGGATATATTTTCAATTGTTCAAAATTCTCACCGGTCAAGAATGGCGTTTGGGAGAACCAAGCTGACGTGAAAATAATGTCCTTAACTCCGACTATCCTCGTCAAGTTTAAACCCGGCACGCTGAATAAAATGTCGAAACAGATAAAAGTCCCAAACGTAACGCCAAAATCTGTATCGAAGGTGACGATTTCCGGTACCTCTGTGACGTTGAATCCGTATTCTCCAAAAAGATTAGTTTTTCGGTACCTGCATATTTATGAAATACGTTAATAAAAATATTTTGCTACCACTAGCAAGAGTATTGATTGGTTACAATATAAATAGGTCTTTAAAGATTTTGAAGAAAAAAAAAAAAGGAAAAAGCAAGGATACAGAGTATACTGATTAGTATATATGAATTGTGTGACATTTTGTTTTTCAATAATGCTGATGGTGCCAATAATAATAATCAATAAGTAATCATGCTAATAATACAATGATTTTGTCATTTTATTTACTCACTTGGCAATTACTGTTCCATTACGATCAAAGACAACATTTGTGTTATAATACAGAAAATTGTCGCTCGGGCACTTATCTCCTTTGCAGGGTAATTTTTCCGGAAGATTTATAACAACGTAAATCTTATTATTCCTTGCTGCACAAGAGACGAGTTTTAGTGCCTACAATAAAAAACTGTATCAGACAAAACAATCCAATTATTTAACTTATCATTGCGACATTGGTAGCAGACTTTAAAACGTCGTCTCGAAGCGTATTTCCGTTTGTTCAGTTTACAAAAATGTCAATCTTATTTTAAAATTTTATTTCGGAAGTACGCAGTCCTTTTTGCTAATTTACGAAAACATTAATTACTAAATAATCATACACGATACTTACTTGACTAACATTAATGGTACTCTGCGTACAGGGTGTATAATCATCATTAGCATCAGGAATAATTGTAGTCCATGGTTGTAAATATTTTCTACCAGGTACCATACCGCTCGTTAGTCCACTTTCAGGGAAAACGACTATATCTGCACTCTGAAACAATGGTATGTATATACATATGTATTATTGTTACGTGTTTTTGAAACGTCTCCACGGATCGGCAGAGGTCCGGATGAGATGTCCGCGCCCCGTTGAAGAGGGGCAAAGGGCTCCAGCTGATCCAAAGTGCCCAGCTGTCGCCCGATGCTTTGGGGAAGTAGCCGTGGAGGAGAACCAGTTGTTACGTACTGATTCGCTAAGGAATGCTCTCGATCTAGTTTAAAGGGACGACTCGAGGAAAAGGATAAGAGTTATCGGCTATAAGCATCTCGAACAATCAGAATGATTAATTCTCGAATTTATCGAGAGGTGTCCCGAGCTGACTCACGCTCCCGTCCTATTTGTTGATAGTTTTGTTACTGTGTTTCCTATACGGTATACAAAATTTTCGCTCGTGTACTTTTCGCGTTCGTCTCGCAATATCCAGAAAATCCTATCGATTTTCTACGTTCATTTCGGAGGTGCAGTATTGTACTGCTATAGTGCAGGGCCCACCTGAGTGCCCCTGGATGTAGTTCTCAGCCTTCGCATGTAATACTCGCAATTTATTAGTTGGTGAAGGGGTTTTGATTTTCTATCTCCGATTCGCTCTGTTACGGTATCGATCAACAATTTTCTGTTTCCGGCACTATTTGCCTGACGCTTACTGCAACCCTCTCTACCTCAACCTAGCAGCTTGAGCGGCCCTGCATTTCCGTAACCGTTCGTTCCCGTTCGTGCATCCAGTTGAGTTTGCTGATTTTACGCGACCCCAAAGATCGACAGGACCCTTTAAGTGATCTTCTCTTCTGATAGGTTTCCTCAGATCTCCCGTTTTGGTGGAGTTGAGACTGTTCCGCCTCAACTCCCAGGTCATACCGGTTCGTCAGTTTCCGGTGAAACAAAAATTGACTGGTGTCCGCCTGGCATACGAAGGATGGACGGCTGACGGTGACGAAGGTTAACTTTCGTATTTTCGTTATCGGTGTCAGTTAAGAAGATACGTTACAGTATACAGAAAATAATTTTCATCTCCAAACAATTTAATGTTACTTTAATAAAGTCTGCTACGGCATTTAATCGGAAGTCGAAAGACGAAAAGCTTAATCTTGATTCGTCATAAAGCGTCGTCATCAAAATCTTCAAAGAAAAATCATATCACCCTGATCAAGTATTCTGTCATTGACAAAATCAATCAATTTCAGTATAATAAACCTCCTATACAGCTATTAAGTTATACTGGTCTTTCAATTTGAACGTCATCTTCATTTAATGTAATTCGAATATAACACCCGGTGGAGAAAGTCAAGGACTCCTTGAGGCGTCCAGATTAAATTATATCTGCCATACTGTAGTACACTTCTCGTCAGTACCGAGGGTGGTAATCACATTATATGTTAGAGCGAAGTCAATGTCTCCCTTCGACTTTGCAGCTCGAACCTCTAGACGTCCAGAGTGTCTCGTTTGAAACGCTGTTTGTTCGAAACTTCGTCCAGCATAACCGACTTCGCAGTTCGGAGAGTGATGGTCATCGTGATTACGTGAAAACCACTTCGATGTACCTCGCGCTTCCTTTTATCTTTAAAAAAAATTTCATAAAGTGAAATTGCCAATTTTTTTGTTTCAAAAAATTACACGATTCTACTTCATTCTAATTCGTCACGCTACATGTTATATGGATACCGTTAATATCTACTGTCCTCAGTATCTTTATTACCACGATTTCAAATATTCCGTTGCACTTTTAACGGCAGCTTCCTGGATGATATGAGTGCAAAATAGTGCAATTTTACGATCTTGCCCACAATTTTGCGAAGAGCTTTGAATGTGATTTAAATTCAAATTTGTTGGTCATTAATCCACATTCATCCGATGAATCCTGAACTGGGAAATTAAACCAGACATAGTGACCCATCACGGTTATATGATTCGAAATTTTTCCGCGTATTTCACTTGACTGTTTAATTGAACAAAATATTGTATTAATCATTGCCATCGAATGTAACGGAAAAAGAAAATTATTTGAGTACGTGATAGTTTTGCCCGAGCAATTAATGGTACTTTGACCCAACGGTACGTTACGCTCCTTATATTATTTCGGAAGTATTTTTCTCTCGTGTTATATCTCATCTTTCCACTCATTTTCCTCATAAGGTCGATCAAGGTAGGAATCGCGAACCCAACCGTACCTATACAAAGTCTTACCCAAACTTTACTAACATCCTCTCACTTGTAACAATGTGAGGAGATTGAAAAGCAGGAACCCTGATGTGTGCGGAGGACAATTTCGAGTTAGCCCCAAATAATGGTATCGGAATCGAACGAAATGCGACTAGGAAATGTAGTGGAAAGGAAATATCGTGGGAATCGGATTCTTGAGAAAGTATCGTCGTTCAATCATTGACCACCTATACAAAGAGACTGTTTGTCTCTTCGACGTTCAATAGGCCATGTCAAGGAAGATGAGAAACAAACAGAATAAAATAGTGATTGGCTTAAGGAAAATTATTTTTTTCAATTAAAGGATTTCATGGGCAATCGTATTACATATAGTTAGGAATATGTTTTTCGAAAATCAATTTATCACTTTTAATATTCAAATGTCAAAAATATGACATCTAACTTATGTCCCATGGTATTTATGCATTAAACAATTAAACGATGAATCCGCCTTCATTGCGGACTATCTTAATAGGCTGCAACTTATTGTACTAAAGTATATAAGCCCAATGGAATTTTCATTATATTTTATAATCCCCGTGCAATTAATTCAAGCTTTAAAAATGGTTTGTAAACATAAAATGTAGTAGGATTAAGCGATAATGAAGAAACGCATTGCTTCCTGTTCGTAAAAACGTTCGTCAATGCGCATTTCACGTTTGTAAGTTACAATTAAGTTCGATTAATGCATTGAAATAATTATGGGTCACGGTATAACATTATTCCACGCAGATATCGCTAATCTGAGAGATAAGGTAATCAGTCTACACTTGGTGGTCGTTTTACTTCCGGTTCACGAGCAGTTCTTATACGCGCTTTATCCAGTTAGCGTTTTTTACTGAGTCTCTTTCATATTTATAGCAAAGGTCTATATTACGCGTAGTTTTTAAAAATTTAATACATTAATTAATTAATGCGAATTGCCAAACGCTAATAAATTGCCTCTTTAATTTTTTTTATGATACCTACAGATTTGTATTGAAATTTTGTTAATCGTGATTCTTATTAACCAATTTTTCATTATGGATTTGATCTGTTTTGTTATTGCAATAATTATTTGCTCTGTCTTTACCAGCTAGTGTTAAATTACTGATTCAATGTGTGCATTGGCTTTACTGGAGAAATATGTTGATAATGTGTTTGAGGTAAGTATTATATATACAAACAGAAATGGCTATACGATAAATCTAATACGATGTAAGGGTTTCTCTTTACCTTGTTACTGGCTTCCGCAATGAATTCAACATAAGATTGGGCATTTGTCGTAATCGTCGATTCACCGCCGTTCATGTAAACTGGCGAAAATTCTACAACTGCTGCTATATAGCTAGTAGAATCTGCTGTTGATCTCTGTATAAAAAATGAAATTATATTGAGTTAAACAAAATTGAGAACTGATGAATTATAATTACTATATACCGATTAGCGTTCGATCGACACTATAAGAAAAGTTTTTCCAGATACAAACATATACATATATATATGTTTTTGGTTTGCTATATTTGGTGGTAATATATATAATGATTGCTTGAAAGGCAAGATTTAGGCACAAAATGGGTTTATTTTCTAATTAAACTACTTACAAAAATTCTAAAGATCTAATTTGAATTTTTTTAACATATCAGTAGTATTCGGACATAAACAATATTTGATTTAGCGAATATTTTACATCGAACGAAATAATTTTAGGCTTTATGGAAACTCATATAAATTTCGGTGATTTCCTAATCACGTCCTATAGCTATTACTGTTCGGCAATACATTCGTATTTACTCTGTTAATTTACGAACAATCAAAATGTACAGATGCACGTGTACTCCAAAGGGAAGCGCAAGTGTTATGTACCATATCGATTTACATACGTACACGGAATTTAATGTATATGCATACAGTATTATGTGTAACGTGCCGTAACTCGAAACACTAGGGATTTACTATAATGATCTGCTGTTCGTGAGTACATATGCATATGTACTTGAATTCCCGGAATCGGACAGTACAATTTCATACATTTCCAAAGTGATATCCATATTATCCACTGTCAGTCCACGTGTATCACGTATTTTTCTGACAGTTCGCAAACAATGTAATCCTAAGGAAATAATACATGGCTTTCCATAACACCATGGAAATATATGCTAAAATAGAAAATTAATATTATATTGTGTGACAAGGGATAAAACGTGTGTGTCACGGAATATATTTTTTCATGATTATTTGCATTGAAACCAAACTTCAGTATCAGCAGCGAGTCGGAAACAAATTAAGACTGATGGCGCGGGAACTATTAGCGTATGCGTAAATTGTGATGATTGCACTGTTAGAATTGTCAGTTATGAAAATCGAATAAGTAAACCGCAGTAACTAAAAAACGAATGACAAAGTCATAGGGCCGAATGAAACATTAAATTTGACTTACAGTAGCATGTTGCTGTCCTAGGGAAGAAACACAATTGTTTCTGTCCGCTGACTTACAATTAGATCATTCGCAATTTACGCACCGGCCAATAGTTGTCCGGGATATTGGCCTGAAATTAGATTTTTTCGACTGACTGCAGAGATACTGAAACTTGAAGTTTCGATGCAGGTATCATGAAAAATATATTTCAGTGCGAAACCATGCACATATTATATATTATGTAATCAAATCTTACCATTTGTGACTTGTTGGAAACTTCATTGTTTTTGATATGTCGAAAAAATTAATTGAACTCGTGGATCGACTATGGTTACTACTTTCTGCCTCTACACGTTATCATATGGGAACACACATTGCGAAAGCTGTTCAATTACGATTTCTACGTCACTTTGTTCGATTTTTATTCTCGGGATTATACATAAAGCTCCGCGCTTAATGAAATAAATAAACTATTAAATATAAGATTCAGTGTGCGTTCAGTTACCTTGTAGTATAATTGACCAATACAGAATAATTTATTGGATTTTTAAATTAATTTTATTATTTTAGTTGTTTTATTTTTTCTTGATAGTTTTTTTTCATCGAGAGTTTCAGGTTTGATTTTTCATGAAACAAAGATGCCTAATCGGGGTAGAAAGTTTTACTTGTCAAGTTCATGATTTTGAAGTATTTGCTTCCAAGTAGGGTCAATCCCATTATAAACTTAGTAACTTTTAATGCCTATTAGAAAATTCTACTCGTCAACCTCATGTCAGATTTGTTTTTGCGATATATCTATTCTAGTTACCTGTTTGGAATCGTAAATGCAACTCATTACAAGGAGCAATGTATATAACGCAGTATTCATCTTCTTCATTTTTTTATTTACCCTAATAGAACCTAAAAAAATCAAATAGATGAATTAGTAAATGAGTAACAAATATATTTTAATGTATCAACTATGCCAAAATTTATCAACCGACCGCCCACATTTTAGAAGTAAGTAGCCGACAGCCTTAAGACAAAATATTATTTGCTTCTTTATTACTAATTTCAGAATACTTTTCATAATTTATATAATTCTCAGATCATACCTGCTTTGCATTAATTATCAAAGGGAGTTAATTTTATTGACGCATGAAAGAATTAAATGGTTACCCATTTTCCATTGATACATAACAGGTTGCATTAGATATAATATAACGTTACCTCACGCATGCAAAGTCGAATGCCAAAATTATTGGATTTATAATTTTTGACAGATAATATTTTTATATGTTTCCACAATTTTTTCTCAATCTAGCAAAGGGTATTTCATCGTAGTGAATTAAGTACGAGTTACTGGATCAGCGCCAGTCGTGCAATAAGTAATATATGAAAGTGATTTATTACAGTCTTAAGCCAGTAAAAGACCAACGTCATTCTTCCCGTATTTAATAATCGTTTAGCCTCTTGTAAACAGGAGTGGTTTTTTCCCTGAATTTATGGTTTTATAATATTTACTTCAAAAGTTTAGTTCTCACTATATACTCTATTTGAAAATATGTATGCAATAAATATTGCTACTTCAGCATCATTAAATGTTTTTTTCTTCAAAATTTTATCTTTAAATCACACTAATAAAACGTTAAATATCTTATCGTTTATTTTCTGAGAATTTGTTAGAATCCTTGAAACACTGTATAATAAACATTATCTCGGTATTAAACTTTAATTTAATTGCTTGAGTCTAATTGCCTCAGATATTAACTCTATATAAACAAACACAAAACAAAGAATTGTCTTGTCACTTTGTAGCAATTATTATTCACTGTCACTTAATTTTCATCATCTTAAGTTGCTCAAAAAGCTTAAGGTAGTTTCGAAGTGATTTTTAGTCACCTTTGATATTTAACTGATTTTCTCAGTGGCCGTGGTGTTTACTTACTATACGTCTTGAACTTTTTCAAGTTTCTAATAGCAAAATTCCATAATGCGCTTTATCAAGATTTTCACAGCATCCCAAAACGTCATCGTAATTATTTATTATCACATCGAAGTTCGTACAGTTGCTACACTTTTATATGTAGATAATAATCGCAGTTACAAATTTTTCAATTAATTAGCTTCGTCTATCAATTGAATCCTTTATTAAAATTTTCTTTTATATCGTTTTCAACATGTCATTTTTTAATAGTTTTTTTAATAGTATGTCGAGATAATTCGTAGCCTCGTAATCACTACGGAGTGGAATCACAAATCGGTATACATGAGAACTCTAACGATCATTGACGTTACGCTTTTGTAATATTAACTGACGAAACTTCATCCATTGCTACAAATTGGGAATATCATGTAAATACCGCTCGACCTCGTAAGCCACTTTCATTGTGTCATACTTCAATGCCTCTCACGTCCTTTTGATGAAGATCCAATCAACGAATGAAGGAATTTGATGAAATACAAATTTTAATGACATTAATCTACTGAAACTTTTCAAGTATAATGTTCACTCTTTAACGTACTTTTAATCCTGGATTTAATCTCCTACTGTTTGCCTATAGTAGGAGGAGTATTTTTGCAATAATATTTATTGTTATGAAGACCTTGGGTTTAAACTTTGATATTCGCGAGTTTTATCGAAATAATCGTTTCTGTGGTAAGTGCACAGTTACCTATGAAAAAGGCGGTAGTATTCGGCGCAAGTACGTAGATATTACTACTTTCATTTTGTCAGTATAGAGTGACGTGATAACGCTTGCTGTAATATTTTCTTAATGATAAGAGTTTTACTGATAAGAGTTGATAGATAATTATTGTAGTTCCAGTATTACCATATATCGCACAAATAGGAACAACTTTATAATCAAATATTTCCAACTTGATTACTTAAAGAGGAACATTTTAAGTTTTATATTTGACGTTGCTCTTTATGGGAATTGGGCATGCTTACAAGATGCTAGTTAGGAATGTATTATGATTGATTCATTGGTTAGATTAAATCATCTTGTGAATAATCACATTTCACAGCTGTCGTGTTTTATGCTAATTGTTTCTGCGATAATTGTCCAATTTTGATAACTATTAATTAACTGTTCGGATGAGAAGGAACTTTCTTAAAATTGTAGGATTTTTATTCATATCCTTTTGCAATTTGACGAATCTCTTTTAACAGGTTTCCTTTGTCTGATTGTGAGTTTCGTTCATTATTTGTGACGAATAACAGCATGAATTTCTACATGAAAGAATTCACATATAAAGTAATTTATTTGCTTTTTATGACTTCTGTAGATTTAATTTCGAATGTTACTGTTTTCTTCACAATTATATGCCAAGAACGATATACATTGGAGAAATTTTGATCTCAAAATTTCTTTCTATTCGAAATAATTTAAATTTTTCTGTACTCGTCTTACGCAAAAGTCCACATAATATAGTATACGATGGATATTATTGTATATTATATGTATATACAGTAACGTCCAATTGAAGTGTAACAATTGAATTTTTGTGTATCTTTGTGAAACTATGATCGATTTAAAAAAGCTAAAGACATATTTTTTAGGAAATTTTCTTCCCGTTCGAATGTTAAAGGTTTTATCCTGATCAGATACAAAATGGCCGAACGGCAGAAGTTGGAGTGAAATAGTGCATTTTGGGACTTCTTGAAAAGTGCGAGAACTAGTAGTTCTGGAAGAAAATTCATATTTCTAATTATGGCACAAGAAAGAGCATTCTTTGGCAGTCAAAAATCACCCCCATTTACCCTTGTAGCAACACTCTAGCGGGAGTTACACCTCCTTGAATTGGAAACACTTAATTGGCCATAACTTCCAAACGCGTCGGCCAATCTGATTCAGTTTTGGCATGATATCATCTTTAATGATACTGCAGATTTTCACAAAATTATTGTTCTCGCCTAAATTTTGCGAGTTGCGCTCGGAGTACTCGGGTGACCACCGCTTGGCGCACGTGGTAGGGTAGTAGTCACCCGAGTACCTCCAGCGGAACTCGCAAAATTTAGGCGTTTCTTCAAATGAAAAATTTAACCCCTTAACATACTCATTTTTGGATGTTTAAAAGCGCGTTTTAATCGTTGAAGTCTCAACTATAACATGGGATAAATATGAAATTTCTATTTCATCGCATTCCTAACGAAAAATGGCAGGGAAGCTTCGAGTGCGCTTGTGATATCTCGAGATCTCCGTCACGGGATCATCTCCGAAGACAATCATTTTGTGAAAATCTGCAGTATCATTTAAGATGATATCATGTGAAAACTGGACCAGAGTGGCCGGTGCGTTGGGAAGTTATGGCCAATTAAGTGTTTTCACTTCAAGGAGGTGTAACTCCCCCTAGAGTGATGCTACAGGGGTACAATCGGGGTGTTTTTGACTGTCAAAGGATGCTTTTTCTCGTGCCGTAATTAGAAATATGAATTTCCTTGTGGAACTACTTGTTCCTAGTTCCAAAATGCACTATTTCACTCCAACCCCTGTTGTTCGGCCATTTTGTATCCGATCGGGATAAAACCTTTACTATTCGAACGAGAAGGAAATTTCCTAAAAACTGTACCTTTGGTTTTTTAAAATCGGGCATAGCTTCACAGAAATACACAAAAACTCAAGTGTTCCACTTCAATTGGACGTTACTGTATAGTGTGAGCTTTACTAAATTTAATTTCATACGTTTAATGCATAGGAAGTATATGTATTATATATTCTGACAGAAAGTCAATATCGTACACTACACTTCCGTTATTCAATTGGATATTTCTTAGTACCATTATAAACTTCGCCAATAATATTATCTACAGTTGATTATGACATTAACATTTTTCAGTTTTACAATTGACGATTCAATTACACATAAATACGTACATGAGCTATAACGTTATATGTCACCTGCTGGCTATTGATTCTACTATGGCGAGTATAATATTTTTGTAACAGATGTCCAAAGAATACTCCGCAATGTGTCGCCATGGCACCTTAAAATATTATTTTTGGATAAACGACTATAAAATTACCTACAAATTTATGATAGTGACGTCATAGGCATCTAAAATATTTTCAAGAAAGGGGAAACCTATTAAAAAATATTTTTGAGACAGGTTAACAGTGCCATCTCTCGTAAAAAGAAATCAGATTTGTTACAAAAACTGTTGTATTTAGCTGGTACATACGAATGAGTATAAGACTCGTATGATTGGTGCACTCCCATAACTTCACACTCGTGTCTTACACTAATTCGTACTAGATAGACAAAAAAATTCATAATTTATCAAAGGTAATTTATTTCTTAAAAAAAAAGAATTAAAAAATAATTTATCTCTACATTGCTATAATATAAATATTAATATCATTTACCTTTCACGATAATAACTGATGAATGTCTGACACGAGTCCTCTCAATGTGCGATTAGATGTTCTTCACTAGCTGTACTCATTTGATAAGTGAAGCACAGTACACAGTCTTGATATATGAAGTAATCACGAGCAGCGTTTAGCAGTAAATTATATATTGAACAATTGGTACAATTTCTTATGATTAAATTACGCAAGTTAAAAAATCACTATGATCGCGCATCACGTTCGTGAGATAAATGCACGCATGTTCATAAGCGCATGTGATGATATAACTGATATCACTGATAACCATATATCACTAATAGCATAGTGATATCAATAGCTCGATAACAGCGATGATCGCAGAAAAAAATTATTTATTGTATTATAACAGTTGCTTATAATATTTCATGTATAATATTTCATACGATTAAAACAATAATTTTTCTTTCAATTATAAACAAGAAATATGTACAGATGATCCGAGTCGATTATTCATTATGAATAAATATGCTTAATGTATTCAATTAATAAAATATGCTGCACGAAGAAGTTTAATGTTCAGCTTGGCGTTAGAAACAGCTAGCTGTAATAATTTCAGTTTTGTAAACTTCCGTAATGCAATAACTTTAAGTTATAAAAAAGATGTTAAGCTTTGAGAGAGAAGAAGAGAGAAAGAGAGTGAGCGTATAGGTACTGGTAAATAAAAACATTTGAAGTAAAAGAGTAATAGTACTTTCTTTGAAAGTCTTTGTTTCAATATTAATTATAATTTATATTATAATTTCGTCTATATGCGATATAAGACTGTCTGGCATGTCTTGTGTTATCGTTCTGTAGTATTTTTAGAAAAAAAAGTACATGCAATTAACATGCAATTATTTCGGTTGCATAATCTCTCTCAAAAGAATATCAAAATTGATGAAAATTGTTTTAGAAAATATTAATATTTTCGTATATAGTTCTTAAAATTATTTTATTGTACTAGTATATTAACACACATAACTATAAATTATATTATATTATTATATTAATGATATGATAAACTGATAGTAAAAATAATTAAAATATAAAGTCGAGATAAGATAACATAGTTGTCTACTGCAGATTTAAAGGATTCTTACATTGTAAATCTTAAGACCTCTTGTTGGCCATACTGTCTACAGATAACGTGCTGAGTATTATCAGGAGAAGTATGTACGGAATTGTACCTGTTAATAAGCTTTAATTCGCAAGCATATCACTGTAAGATATAATTTCATATTCGACCTTTGTTAGTCGGACCACTGATTATCACTACTAATCCGATATATCTGTTCTTAAAATTCCTATCACAAGACTATTGATAATTTTATGCGGTCATATTTATATTAAAGTTTTTAAAAGTATTTTTCATTTTGAATAAGTGCTTTTGAGTAATGTGTTACATAATTTCATGCAGAAGAGCATAATGGTATTTGTATGCGTGAGAAATCTATGGATTAATGTGAATATAGTCAAAATTTCATCTTATGTTGAATGAATACCTGCGTGGAAAAGGAAAATAGAAATATTACATTACCAAGTATTTGAGTTATTTTATTTATTGTAGAGCCTGCGAATCGAGACGACAGGATACTGGAGAAATGGACATAATGAGAGAAAACTATGCTTACAGGGGAGCATGCCGCATAATATGCTCTTCGTTCAATCGATTATTTGGAACTGCAGAGTTTAAACTTAATAGCAGACATTCATAAGGAAGTTGAGCGTCACTGTGACAAGTGTACGTGTATATATATGTCTATATATATATATATAGACATATATATACATATAAACTTGTCAAATGGTAGTTAGGGGGATGTGCGGCGTCCACAATGGCAAGCGAATGTTTAAAAAAAAAACTAAACCTTGGGACATGTGGCGCTCTAGTTCTAACCTACTCTAACCTGTCGTGGCCATTTCTTAGCCCATCACATTTCCGTCTGTCACGCATCAGAATTATTTTTTGGCCCTGACAGTATACCTTCAGTATGTAAATTTTATCAAGACTGTCCTGCTAAACACCAAGTGTCCTCGTAACTGCCGATTCTTTACAATACAACAAACAAAAAGTCCTGAAAACTACCCTTCTTAAAAAATATAGCTAGATGTCTATTAAACTCAATAGCCAAGAACGTTGCAGGTTATGTGGTGTGCTAGTGGCTAAATTCACATAAATTTCAAGGATCATTCCCGCAAAAAAGATTATCTTCCTCTGAGATAAGAACCATCCTAAGTCTTATGCTTCTTACAAGTACGTATATTACAGGTGCGAGCCCCTGAGGTGAAAACGTGGGGTGTGGTGCGTGGCGATTATCGCTCCTTGTCGACAAGGGTTGCGACCAGGGATGGGTATAAAGAAAGAGAATGTGAACGGAAAAGAAGTGAATATGAGAAGGATAAATGCTTGGAGAATACGAGAGTGTATGATTTCTGATGAAGCTTATGAGGACACGTATTATCGAATTTTTCAAGTCTAAACAATGATAATGGGTATTAGATAATGTAATGAGAGGGTGAAGGGAGTAGCGAATCATTTCCAGAAGGTGAATTGTATGAGGTTGTACATAATGCAGATTTTGCGAAAATAGTATATGGGGAATTTGAATTTTTCTATTTTGGAAAATCGATCCTTTATATAAGCGACCTTTGGAGTACAGGTGTTGAGCACATGTGTATGTCATAGATTGATTTATGTCACTCCAGAACTTTACTCGTTTCGTAGAAATTTACGTGCAGGCGCAGTTAAATTTTGCACGTGAAAATAGTACGGTGTTTTGAAATAAAATTGTGTCGGAATGGACGTAATCACTCGCGACAAATCGTGGGATTAAAAAATGACATTTCTATTAAGCATGACATGTGGGGTTGTATTGCATATGTATTTGTTGTAGGAAAATGTAGTAACAAAAAGTTACGTTGTATTCAATAATAAAGACTTTTCAATGCTTGCAATAACTTATTATTCTGTAATATCCGTTTAAATAATTTTTCATTTGACTTATATTCTCATGGTAAATTATGTTGCTCTTATAATTATAACAAAGCTTAACGAATGTAAAATGGATCTTCTCGAAAGTTATGAAAAGCTTTCGGGTACCACTCTTGTGATAAATGTTTGTGTTCTATTTGGCAGTGACGGATTTTTGGAATAATAGCTTGTCGCTCGCAGATGTTTCTGGTTAGAAATTTTAATAAAAGGGCCTTCTTCCTATCAATTGGCACATGAGGGTTCTGGGGCTGTAAGCCATTTTCCACACATGGCAGATTAAAGTGGGATGAAAGAGGAAAGCCAATCGAAATTGCGAAATAAAAAATGAAAGGCGAGAAGAGCAAGAATTTTAGGTATGACTGATTAACGATTTGACGTGTTGATTTAACTGTCACTGGTTATAATGGTATGTCAACCCCCCCTCTCCCCCTCCCCCCTCTCTCCCTCTCTCTCTCTCTCTCCCTCTCCCTCTCCCTCTCCCTCTCTCACTCCCTCTCCCTCTCCCTCTCCCTCCCTCTGCTTCCCTCTCTGTCCCTCTCCCTCCTTCTCCCTCCCTCTCTCTCCCTCTCTCTCCTTCTCTCTCCCTCTCTCTCTCTCTCGCTCTCTCTCTCTCTCTCTATATATATATATATATTTCTCTCCTGCCTTCTCTCTCTTATGCACGCGCGCGCGTATCTCTAAAAGACTGGCAGACTCCATAATGGCCGGGCACTCGAGAGATTGGCGAAACTGTCGAGGTCCTCTCTTCCTCCTACTGGTTGACGAAGGTTCTGAAGGATTTTTAGGTAGCTTGCATATGTGGGTTTGTATATAATAATAACTGCTGGCTGTGTTTATTATATATACATATGTATGTATAGCATAATATTTATATACTTGATTCAGCAGATTCTCTGTTGATTGTTCGCGGAGGATTTTGGTCCAGCTAATTATTGTGGTACTCCAAAATCTGTGAGGATTGACTATATAATTCAATAATTATGCTTTAATTTTTTTAAATGCTTAAACAAACTGTCAATAATAACTATTCACATAAAATATTGTTATGTCAAGTAAACAAGAAAGTTTTTATAAAAATTATTTTTAAAAAATTTCGTATGTACTTGACATAGCAACATAGCACTTGGAAGTTTCATTTCAAATGAAGATGTATCTTAGTATTTAAAAAATGCGTACCCTCTAGTCTTGCAAATTACATTTTTAGCGGGGAATATGGCCAAAACGTTTTGACTTTTTATGTCATGTAGCAGGTGGCCCTGTAAAAGAAAAATGTTCCTACATCTTCGTGTGCCTTTTTATTCTAATAAAAATGCCTACACATAATACTTTTATCCTTTCTGTTTCTTTTACTCGCTTTTTATTTTCTCCGTTTCTTGTCTCTCCGCTCAAGTTTCATCTCCGCCTTGGAATATTCATAGCCAGGCGCTGCTATGTCTGCCGTGAAAATTCCTTTACCAAAGTAGAAGGAAATATCGGACTCCGCACATAACGTATAACCAAATTAACACCTCGTATTCCGGAAAAGCTTAGCCACGTTCAATTTACCTTTGACTCATTAATTAGCCACTCGATCGTCCATAGGCGAATTACTGTGTAAGAAAATTGCTTAGGAAAAAAAATTGTGGTGCTCTTGAACGTTAATTTTATTTTTTGTTCGATATAGTCCAATTGCCTTCAATAACTGTCGTTCAATATTCCATTTTATGACGTCATCTTCGTATGGCTCTCAATGCGGAAGGGTTAATGACAACTGTAAATGATGTTACAGCTTACTAGGCTCTCATTCGTGTCTAATTATATTAATATTTATGGGCTATGTTGAGTTACGATCTGGATGGATACAGGCATTGTATAGGTAGTTATTACGCCTGGAAGTACATAAAACGGTATTTCTCAAATATCTTACATATGCCCATAGCTTAGTCAGCGGTTATTCGTATAAGGACCAGTAAATAAGTTCTTCTTCTGGGACGAGGCTTTGATATTCCTGGCGTAAATAATGGGGTAACGTTGGTACCTGTGTTGTAACATGTGCGTTTAAAACGCTTCGCAAAGAGCAGGAAGTGCTGCCTGAACAATTCCATTTAACACGACGTAGTGACATTTCAGCCTTGTAATTAGTCAAATTTTGTTGATGCTTATCCGACTTATGAGTTTATTTGTATAACGGTTGGTTATCGACTGAGTTATTTTCTATATTTTAATTATACTAAACGACACTGAGGGCACTCTTATACGTATACTGGTATCTCCTTCCTCTTATCACGGGAACCTATGTAGCTAAGCGCACGAGGCTCCTTGCCCCTTTCGCAAATTGATTGTCCGCAACTAAACACCGAAATCTTTCTGTTTTATTAAGTGTTACCACCGAGAATAACCGTTAGCCCAGAATTTTTATTCTTTATTTGTGGATTCTCTTTAATAGCAGCAGCGAGAGATAACAGGCGACAGGTTTATTTTGTTATCTCTTTTATTGATTAAATAAATGGAAACCACATGGCATCAGGAAGACGAATAACAGGAATATAATGAGAATCCATCAGCCGATCCTGAATAATCCTCTATTTCACGGAATATAATGTCTGTGTGATGACGAGAACGAGGACGATATATAAAACTATTTTTTTACAATATTCATCTCTATTGTCCACCTTAATTAAATATAATTATATAGACTTCATTGACGATGGATGGTTGATGTTATGATTCTGGATGATTAAAAGTGAAATCGTTCATGTGGATTTCCTAAGAATATCGGTTGATGTTATAACAATATTATATATATATCTATATGTACCATATATTACAACAATGTAGAATGAGTATAAATTAGTACGTGGTATTGACGTTAATATTAAGTGTTAAACTTAAAGGATATATATATCCTATATATATTTTCTATATACAGGGTGTTCAGACTATTACTAGCCAGCATTATTTTTGTAAATAGAATATATTAGAAAAAAATGATAGAGGAGAAAGTAGTACTGTTTTTTATGCGCAAAACAATGACATATGCATTTTTGTTTTATTTACATTATTTTGAGAGAAATGAAGGTGACCTTCAATTTTTTAAATGGAATGCTATACATTTTTTTATGTCGTATGAAAGCGTGTGTCAAGACGAATTCATCCAGCTACTACACAATGACCTTCAAGGTCATGCAAGGTCAGAAATGGAAGAAACAATTTGGATATTGCGTACCAATGTGTTTATAAGTATTCTTTATTAATGAGGCTACAACAAATGTTCAAAATGGCTTCCTTGTGC
>JARQSV010000350.1:479201-509302 GCA_030142285.1 Calameuta idolon | reverse complement strand
CCTCTATCATTTTTTTCTAATATATTCTATTTACAAAAATAATGCTGGCTAGTAATAGTCTGAACACCCTGTATATAATATAGGATTGATTCAAGTCGTATTTTGTTTGCTTTATATATATATAAATATTTTTTGTAATACGCTCTGGAAAAAATAATAATAATAAAAATTAACTAGACAATACATCTTTTAAAAAAATAATCATTGCGTGCTTTTAGTCTAGGCTCGTTCGCTGAATTAATACTACGTAAAAAACCTGAATCTATGCCATTTTACTGAATTTTTAAACTGGTATACACGTATTTTTCGAAGTTCGTGAAACGAATAACAACGTTACGGATTTTTAAAACGTGATTTTAGGAAAAAAGTCGTATATTCAACGATGTGAAAAATTCTACTTAAGTAAAGAATTTCGACTTTACGGCTGACTTGTGTATATTTTCAATTCTTTGAAATTTTCCTATAAGTACGTTTAGATTCAACCCAGCGTGCGATTTTTTCAAAATGGCTATATCTGAAAATCGCACGGTGGGGAATTCCAAGTAGAGCTCCCTGCACTTGTGATGTTTCAAATCATGAAAGGTTCTCTAAGAAATATATATGTATGAAAGTTGATGCTGTAAAGAGAAAATTCTACTTGGATACAGAAGTTTGTACATATATGACGTATATTTATTCCGATATCCTTTATGGCAAGTGTTCGGCCCTGATGGCGTCTTGGAGGGCAGACGGCTTCGCTTTTCATACAAAGGGTGTTTGGAGCAGCGGGATGCTTCGACAGATCTGTCGGGTATGTACATTTCAATAAATTTTATGATACTTGAAAGGACTGCAAGTTTTCGCTGACTAGATCAGTGCCCTTTTTTCGTGTATTACGTAAACAGAAAACCGAAGACCTTTGTCCAGAGCAAATTCAAACACAGGTCCTTATTCCAAGAAAGGGTCTAAGGCATAGCATGGAGAGGACTGCCTTGTTTTTAAAAATGTGGTCCACCAGGTTCTTTTAAAATTTGGTGTAGAATTAGTTACACTTCAGCTTCCACTAAGAAAAGCTCATTGTAAAAACAATAAATGGAAAACAATACATCAATACAATCAGATTCTTATTCCAAATCGGTTGTCATCGTCATTAAATCCAAATCATTTGGCGGAGTTCACGTTACTCCTAAGACGCAACTTTACAGCAATTTTAATATTTTGGAAAGTTTATTACTCGTTTAATAATAGTCAAAAAATCTTATCTGTGAGTTTTGTATCACTTATATATTTACATGGGCATGATAGTATGTTCCATTTGTATCATGGCACGGCTATTGATCTCATGGGATAAGAGCCCATTTTTTTACGATATAAAACCGTAATAATTCCTGTTCCTTGTTGTTGTCACGTTTTATCGTAACATATACGTTTATCGTATACAAGGGAGATTTTGTACTTTACACTCAGAGAAATTTCTAGTCATAACTATAGAGAATTAACAATTTTAAGGCACTTCGACGCGTCCTGAAAAACATTGTCAAACTCCAGAATACTGAATAAAATAATTGTTTAGTGAACCATGCTTGATTCCGAAGTGAAGTAAGTTTCTTTATCTCCCTTCCATTTTTAAAAATAGTTTTTAACATTACTCTCAACTCTTATTAACCATACCTTTTAGTTTCCTTAACTATGCCCAATGCTGGCAGCTAGTAACAAAAGTTACTAAATGCTTGATTATAAATTTGTCGACGAACTTCTTCACTGTGTAAATTCATACTACCGAATTCTATTTCACGCCAAATAATTGGTGGAATATGCAATTTCGCGTCAGAAATAAAATGTGGTTGTACCGTGATTATTTAATTTTGTAATCAAAAACAAAGCGTTTCATGACAAATAAAATTTGTTTAATATTTACCAATACATATATTCAATACTGTTCATTTTCTTACTCTTTCATAACCCTCAACTAGTAGTGTTGCCCGATTTTCGCCAGTCTAGTCAAGGGTTAAATTTATAATGATAAAATCCTGAGAAACATTCTTTACTCTGACTCTAGACCTAAGAGCTTTACGGCTGTTCCATACACGTCTCATACTTATCATGCTTAAAAATCCAGCACAAAAAAACTTGTCTCGTACAAGATAGTCACCTTCAACCTGAGAAAAGCTTAGGATAACCATTTCCATTTTCAAGGTAGGTTTGTCAGACTTATTCCAGAGATACTTTGTAAAATCGTCAGACTTAAATCTGTTACATGGAATATTTAAACGTTTACATATTTTACTTGGATAGTACATACGTTTGTACATAAATTAAGGAAAGAGGAAAGTTATTTAAGTCTCTTACTTGGCACGAGGTTATGCTCTTATCTTAAGTACAAACGAGTCTACAAGATTCATATTTTTATAACGTAATTACGCGTGTAAGCTTTTTCAGATGTGCCTATTAATGTCAGCCTATCAATACAGCTTATAACTATGAGTGAATTTATAAAGTCCTTTTCTTTCTACTGTGCGATAATCATATTCATAGAATAAAGCTAATCAAGTTATTTATCCCTTATCAGTATAATAAAAGGTGCAGCTAATGCAGTACATCGAGTTACCGAGGTTGAGATTGTTTGCATTGCTAATTAAGTACAAACAGATGGCACGAGACTTTGTAAGCCATTAGCACTCGTGTCTAAGTACTTATCATTTGTACTAGAGAATAAATTTCTCACGAGTCTGCAAATGTGTATCTATCAGCAATATGCCAATTCGGTTTTTAGCCAAGAAAGCAATACGGCCGTTTGTATCGACTAAGCATTATAGGTATAACGAGGGCTTAATCATTTTTCGGCAGAAAAAATGTAAATAATCCGTAATCACCGGCCTGATCCTTTGCTTTGTATTATTTTTCAATTTTCTCATAAATGTGTTGTACTATTTTAAAATACATCAGGGCTAATTCTACAACAGAAAATGATTTTGGTAGCCATGGTGGCTCGTTGCAAAGTTTTAAAGTCAATGCGAATCGCATAACTGATCGCTAATAAAGAACGTTGACCTAAGACACACGTCGTTTGAAATTCCCACACGCTTCTTACATCGGACAGGATTTTGGCAACGGAACTAACAATTTTTCAAAGTATCTCCATTGCACTTTGCTATTTCGCAAGAGATTTGGTAGTCATCCAATTTTCGAACGAAGTCGCAGTTTCTCTTGGGGTGTACGTGCGTATGATAATGGGGATGTCATTGACTCTTACGTTTCGTATCTTACGTCCATAATATTATACACTACTATAATTCGTACACTTTTCATACACTTTTTCAAGCATTGTATTTATTCACCTGATATTAAAAAATCTCCTACAAACTTTCTGTATATTAAGATCTTCATATAGTACATAATACGTGTTATATATATATATATCAATATATCGCGCTAAGTGGAAAACTTGTAGTGCGTCAGAAGATTTTCAAGTTACTAAGTTGCCGAGTTTTCAAGAAAAGTCGTGTACCTGCAAACCGAAGGGAGGTTTTAAAGTTGACAAGTAGTTAGTGGGATGGAATTATAAACGTCATCGGGTCTAGGCGACATATCAATGTTATTACAAATAGGATATATAAATTATAAAGTTATCTCAGTTTAGATTATTCTCTTTACTATCACTTATTATTGATTATATAATTGTAAAATTGTAGCCTATTAAGTACAGAATCGTTACTGTTTAGTATGTTCATTAAAGCTTGACGAACTGACGTTTTCTTATGTTTCATAATTCTCTATCTCTGTCGTGTGTAGAGTAACGTGTCAGTCTTTGAATATGCTCATCGCAACCAAACTTTAATATCAATATGGATATACTGTAAATTTATATAATTCATTGAAAATAATAAATATATATACATATAATATGATTACTATTATTCAAGGTTAATGAGTATACATTTGTATATTCATCTATGCTAGATCTTACGAAGGATCACTAATCAAAGTTCGATCTGATTGGTCGCTATTAAAACGATTTTCATTAAACATAAAACTTCTGTTACTGATCCAAAAGATAAGTTCTCTTGGGCAAGGGACCAAAGATATCCTATTTGTTATAACATCAGAGTTAGGAAAGGACGGAGTTACAATCTCATTAAGTCATTAGTTTCATTTCCCCTAAATCCATTTAGTCGAATGCTCTTCGGCCTTTTCGTGAAAAAAAATCCGTCGTCTTGGAACTTTTCATTAGGTCATAGATAGGTCATCATTAAAGATCATTGTTGGTCGGGTGACGTCACAGGTTTGATTGCTCCAAAACGCAAGGACGATTTCTTTTGAAAATAATCTGACCAATGCGTGCCTTTATTTTCTGAATTGGACATTTACGAATATCTGTAGGAAATTGATCCTTGGTATTTTTCCAGTATACAGATGTCGCGATTCAATGTAATATAATTTTTATATCTGTGACTTATATTAGTGGTGAAGATTTATGTGTTATTAATATATATAAACATATACATATATATATTTAGTGAGAAACGAGCGAGTTCAAATATTACGAGAAGATTGCTGGTACTTTTATTGAGCTACCAAGTTTCGATGAATGTTTTTCCTTTTTCTCTTCCTTTTCTGGCTCCTATATGTATTTTTTTTCTTCGATTTTTCTGTCGTAATAACGGCATCGTTTCTTCCAGCAGCGCTGAATTTATACGTCGCATTTGCCACGTATACGTATCGACTAATTCTTATGCGGTATTAAATGCGCAGATTCGCGAAGTGGCTATATTTCATTGTCACATTCATATGGACGTAATACATATTAATAGGTCAATGAGAACGTTTTTGTTTCACTTTTCATATATTAATTTTACGCTTAGCGTATTGGTATATCAAGCCGTGCGCAGTGCGCACGAACGTGATTTATGCCAACATTAACGGCACTCGGTTGAATCGTAAGCACTTGAAGACTCATTTTGCAGTTGTTCGGTGGCTGATAAATGGATTAAAGAAATTTACGCGTATCATCGCGAGATTAGAATGCACCAGTGGAATCTCATACTTACAGAATGGAATGTATATGCGTATATCTGAACCTACTAACTAAGAGATTTAATCTTTTAATTATATCTTTACAATTCATCCTTTGCTTGATGGCCAATGCAAAATCAAGCATTGTTCGATTAAAATCCAAAGCGAATCGTTGATTGTGAGTCTTGTGGAATTCGTAATTTGAAGCTTAATGACTTCTGTGTAATCTGAAAAAGGTGGTTGTGTGATATGAAATTAAATGAGATCTACAAGAAATCATATTTAATTAATTTATCTCATAGTATTGTATTTCAAGAGTAAAGCGTTTGTTTAAAAAGTCACAAACTCCGACAGCTTTGCATTAAGTATCAGATTGAAAAAGTATCTTTTTGATGTAGAACAAAAAATCTCAAGCTTCAAAATCTTTATATCATATTTTTCGAAATATAAAAAACCCATCGGAATTTATGGTACGCTCTGTTTGATAAAAGGAAAGGCCTTATGCATAGGCTTTCTGGAAGTGACGTAAGGTAATAATTTTAATTTTTCAACTAAAGGCGGATGAGATCTCTTTTTCTTCTGGGATCTGTCTAGGGCCTTATTGAAACAATTGAATTTTGAAAAATCTTTTGACTCCTGCTCATATCGGAGAACATGATGTTCACAATTTGTAATATAATGAAGGATTAAAACCGTACAGTGGCCGAGGATCGATGGCTCTTAGCCAAGTCGCAAAGGAAGGTAGACTCTATTTCACAAGTGGCTGGACTGGGGTTTAAAAGCTTCTCAGAGCAGTCGATGTACTCGCTCGAAGCTTTTACTGACTATGTTGTCAGAGTGTAATTTCATGCTTTTTCATTGTTATTCAAGATTTTACATTTTTAAAAGCAGTAATAACAAAACATGATGAGAAATTCTTTCAAGTCTATTGATTCAGATTTCTACATGTAATCTAAGACAGTGGATTTAACAAAGAGAAGTAGAATAATTTTTCTATCATATATTTGCATATATTTTCAAAAGTACCAAATACCTGATTCTTCTACTCAGATTTTCCCAGAAGTTTCTCACCACTTTTTATCCGGAAGTAGCAACGAAATCGTGTTGGCCCTGTGAGACACAACGGGGAGAATAAAAAAGTTAATGTCCTACCACAGAGAAAGGTAAACTCGAAACGACGTAAGCAGGTTCGTGACGAGATGAACTAGCCTTCATAATATTCCTTCGTCGTAACTTCGGGAGACCACGAAACCTTCTACCCATTATGGCAACTTACCCTGTATAATTCATTGTGTATATATATATACAATCACTCAGCTCAAAGGTGCTAATTGAATATAATATTTGGTATGGTTCTTTCCTTCTTCCCTTTACTAGAAAAGTCGTGGCACGAATGATCAAAAAGTCTTAAATAATTATCTCTTTTTTCTTAATATCAATTGGCCGCAGATATTGGCAGTCTGCACGTGTGAATATGTTGCTTTATGTACCATTCAATCAATGATAGGATATAATTGATGAACCTTGATGGTGATATATATTTTTAAAGAAATGGAATCGACTTTTGCATGGATTGAGCTTCAAATTTACGATTTTGGAAAAATGTATTGCGTTTACGCATGCGGCAATAACAGATAGTACGGCGAAGGATACGTAAAACTACTAGAAGTTAAAAAATTTGCAAAATCAGTCGCAGGTGGCAGCACTTGTCAGGCAGTATCCGGACGGTTTGGTCTAGAATATAAGGGAGTGTAGCAGCTTGGAACTCTCGCTGATGTAAAAGATCTTACTGTCGGACTCTTGGACACGTGTGCCCAACCCCCTTTTCCTTGCTTCTGTTCCTTTTTTTATTTTCCTATTTTTTTTTACTAGTCTGCACTTTTTAGTTATAGTTGTCCGATATTACTTTGACGATTTGTTTGAATCTGCTGCAAGATGAAATAACTTGTGCATGCTTAGCGTTGCGGCACACGATACCTGTAGCTAAGTCGGAGGATGTGCAGGTGATGGATTTTCTGCAGGCAAAGTTCCTGCCGCCTAAACCTTATTTGGTTAGCCAATTTTTGTGTACAGGTTCATTTTAATTCATGTACATGGTAGTCATCTTACTAAAAGACCTTCATGTGCGACATGGTAGACAGGGGTTGTTTCTTCCATTCAATGCGCTGAGCTCTTTCAGCCAATCGGGTCTAGGTTTTAAAAGCAGCATGGTCTCTCCGGATCTTCCGATTGCGATTAGTGCGTCCCCTTATGTTGCATATAGTTATGATCTTTCGTGCAGTGGATGTGGCTATGAGTTAGTAGTATAACAAGGTGGGTTTTGGATACAGGTTTTTGCACCGACATTTACCGACACTTCGAGAGCCTTCGAGGGTTCGCATACATGCTAAATCGACATCGTGGAACCCCCCTCCCCCGCCTGATTACAAGGAGTGATGTCACGAGGATAGCCAATTCTACGTATCGAAGGCTGATTCTAGGAATTTTACGTCCGATTCCAGGAATTGCGGAAGTTCGAGATTTTAGAAGCTTTTAAATAAGTCGCTAAATTATGCAGGATTCCTACCAGATCCGGCGACCTTCTTGCACGACGCTTCCAGGTAGCTGTTTGCTCATCATCCCCGAAGAAACAACAAGAAGCTTCGACGATTCCCTTCCTCCCCAGCCTCGCGCAGGTTTGTGAGATCCTTGGCATCCAGCATAGTTCCATAGTTCCTGATGGTTTTAACAATAGTTCTGGTCTTTTACAATAACAAAAAACAGCATTAAAAAAAGTTGGTATCTTCACGTCTATGACCATGACGTTAGCATGGAATCATGTGCTGCAATCTAAGAAATCTGGTGTTCCCTTCGCATCCCACAGAATTCTGTAGTAGCAATAGCTCTGGTGATTTAAGAAAGAAAAAACCGGCATTAAAAAAATGAATTTTTAACTTCGCGTCCAGCGATGACTATAAGGTGTGACGTAATTTTTTGACTCCAGGTATCGATTCAGATAACGTTCTCGCTATCTGATTCTCTTCGAGTCGCTGTTCTCCTCAGAAGCTACGCTCTCAGATTGATTCTTACAGTTACGCCAATGCTCTCAGAACGATTTGTTATTGTTGAGTTGAAGTCGGGGTGTTCGAATCTGCTATGGAGAGATAGTCTCGGCGTACCCAGTTGCCCCGCAGAGGAGAGCAACTGACGGAGAAGTCTCCACGGACCGGCAGAGGTTCGGGTGAGATATCGGCTCACCGCTGAAGAGTGGCAAAGGACTACAGAGCGAGCAGTAGAGTTTGTTACGGTTAAGTGCAGGTGAGAACCCCCTGACCCAAGTTATGGTTGTTTTACCAAGTTATCGCCTGATGTTCTGGAGAAGCGGCCGTGGAGGATCTCCGATTTGTTTTTACCGATTCGCTAAAAAACGCTCTCCATTCAGTTTAAAGAGACGACTTGAGGGAAAGAATAAAAGTTAAAGGCCATAAGGATCTTGACCAATCGAAATGATTAATTCAATAATTTGAGTATTGTCAAGGCAATTTTGGGACCCCGATCGAGGTGCCTCGAACTGCCTCGCGCTCTCGTGCTATTTGTTCATGGTTTTCTAACTGTGTTTCCTATAGGTATAGAAGCTTTTCAGCTGTGTAGTTCTCACGCTGCTCTCGCGCTATCCAGAAAGTCGTACCGATTTTTTGCATTTGTTTTGGAGGTGCATTGTTGTGCTGCTATAGTGCAGTGCTCATCTGAGTGTCCCTTGGATGCAGTTTTCAGACTTCACGGATAAGTTGAACCACTTCCGGTGAGTACTCCCAATTTATTAATTGATGAAGGGATTTCAATTTTATAGCTTCGGTTCGGTCTGTTATGTTCTCGATCAATTGCACTCTCTTTCTGGCATTATTTACTTGGCGCTTACTTCGACCCTCTCTACGCGTATTTCCGTAACCGTTCGCTTTCGTTCGTGCATCCAGCTGCCACTGCTTGTAATACTACTGCTGTTACCTTCATGTTTTTTATATTTTTTCGCAGCATATTGTTGCGATCCCTCCTAAAGTTTCTTAAGGATCCAGTGTCTCGCGATTTACGTTTTTCTCAAATAGCACTAATAAATATAGCTCAGTCTCACGATTCCCGAAGGGTTCGTATCTCTCCTGTGGAGAAGTTGGGTCCCATGAATTCGTGAGATTCGTTTCGAAACGAACGAGATGGGGCCCTGTCTCTTTGCTTCTCCTGCTCTTCTCTCTACTTTTCCTGCTTCTTTTATAGCTTTCATTTATTTCAATTTTCCATTCCGGTTCTTCCTTTGAAATTTTTTTTCTCTCGCTTATCTTTTATATCCTATTTTGTTGACTTCCCTCACTTATTCCTCCTCTACTGAAAAGATTAATAATTCTGCGATAAGCTGTAGGTGCGTGAGTTAGCGTATTTGAATAAGAGAGGTGCAACTCGGTTACGTTCTACCGTGCAAGAACGCACGCGATATACATATATCTGTATCTACTATAGTCTTTCGACTCAAGTTATTATTCCAAACAATACTCTGAATAATTTACTTCTACAATGAATTCCCTAAGCAATCCCAGGATATGTATAAGGTACGTGAATTATTTTTAGGTGGTTGTTACAGTATTGTAATTCTGGAATTTACGATAAACCTGTTTATAACTGCCAAGGGCCTACCAACTGCCTTTATCTGATTCATGCTCTTTTGAGTTTCCTCACTTTACCCTAAGCTATACGGAGAATATGCCATGTTATGTATGACTGAAACGATACGTAAAATCCATCGAATGTCTGTCAAATAAAAAATGCGAAGGACTTTTAATTATTAAATTGTATTCAATCTAGCGTACAGCATATCACTCTACATTCTACTTTAATCAAATTTCATATACTTATCAAAGCAAAGTTTAGCATGTGGAACTATATGCGATTATAGGAAATAATTACAGTCGTTTTTCTGAATGCATTTTAGCATTATTTTTAATGGATCTTTTTGGGTTTTTGTGTATATATCCTTTGTTCTTTTCATCTTTTATCATCAGCTTACAACTTATTTACCTCGTACCCCAATGAACTTTAAAGAGAATGAGGTCACGAGTTTGATATTAAAACATGACGCAAGAAACATTGCAAAGAATATTGATGGAATCTCAAGTTTATGACTCGTGGAAATGACGCAAGAGAAGGTTTTGGGTCGAGTTCGAAAACGCGCTGGAATTCCCTTGTAAAAGATTCTCTACTTGTCTGAAAACGCTTTTGGCTTGTTAAGCATAGCGGAGAATATGCGACACTTTCAGATTGGAAGTGTGTTATTGTTAGTATCTTTGCTTCGATTTAGAGTGCTAAGTAACTGTGAACTTTGCTGTGAAACCGTCTGCCTTATGTTAATTTCTTAATGTGCCCTGAAAGGATGTTCAAACTATGCAGAGAACACGGTGTTCTTGATTTTGGATATTCACACTTGCTTTTCGCGCATATTATGAAGACGGGGTTAATGATTACACGAAATTCTTATTAAGCAATCTGGGGTACGTTCAGAAATCTTACTCAGGGTAATTCGGTCTCTTTTTATTACCTTTATTACTAAGAGAATGGAATGATACTACAATCGATTCTATAGAGATTTCTGAACTTAACCCTGATTGTCACAAATTTATTAAAGTAGCTATTAAAATCGTTTTAATGTTGTTCAGATGCTCTTCTTTTAACGTATCCTTTGGTATTTATTATAATAGTTATACTTTTCTAAAATTTTTGTATAAGAATGTTACATATTTATTTTTTAAATATCTTAATCTTTGCCATTAATGTATTGGAACTGGTTAGTGTTGTATAAGACAATATGATATTGATTATGAGGGTAGCGACTATACCCATATGGACCCTTGAAGGTCAACGGTGTCGGATGACTTCATAGAAAGTCAATACCCTTCAATTAACAAGGGGTATCGACCCCAACTATTATCAAGGATACAAACGTTTACCACATTATATGGGTAAAGATCCATTAATTCTTCTATCACTTGACAATAAGACAATCTAGGGTAAACATTATTTATCAAGAATCTATCAATATTAGATAGTTTTTCTAAATTGTGATTTTTCATTTTATGAGAAATTCGATAAAATCACTTGATTATCAGGTACTGCTTGATGCCTGACACAAAACGAGGAAAATTCGGATAAAAATGACGACGCTCCGCTGTTTCTTAGTTTCCAGGTTGAATTCAAGTATACGAGAAAATTTGCCTGTGAAAATAATGTAGGAAGATTTGTCGGTATGGTCGCCTATTGTCTTAAGGAAGGTAATGAATAAAAGGGTTTGAATTCATGAAACTTCCGGTTTACCCTCTCAGTAAATTACATTGCGGGTTGAATTCTGGGAATCGGACTAAAATAAATGTCTTTTCTTTGATTGACAGCCAAGCCACTCAAGCTTTTTATGATTATTTTATTCAGCATTGAATTTAGATTGATTCATGATTATTACTGATGATTTTTAAGTTATGTGTAAAAGAAGATCTTACAATTACAGTGTCTACCCATGCAGGTATATATTTTATAAATAACATTTTTGCCTCGTAATTTACTCCCGCGGCGGTTTCAAGCAGAAAGTTTATAGAATGAAAATATATGTATATGCATATACAATATAAAATCCACATTTAGTTGCGAACGTGGAGTAGTCGTAAAAGTGGTGATAGAAAAGGGATAGATCGTATTCCAGATTATTCGGATTAGGCTAAATCCTACATTTCAGATTTGAGAATAATGAATCAGGAAAGTGGCTTTTTTTTCGTGCTTTAAGTTCTTTTTTTCCTTAAGAACATCTCTCAGTAGAATAGAGGATCTTGAAATCATCGACCGTTCACCATTTCCTTTCAAAATAGCAGCTTACATAGTACTTAGCTCATCTCTACTTTAATACAGAATATTTGGCCTGGAATTTTCGTACAAAGGGCTTTCTTTAAAACAGTAAATTGTACACGTAGCGACTCTTTCCAGTTGCAAATCCTCGCAGCTCTCAGCAGCTACGTAAGCTGTCCTGTGTGTGCTAGACTGTATCCTAGGAAAAACCTGAGTTGGATAACCAAAGAGAAAAGCTTTTTTTTACACAGCACAATGCTAAACACAGCTTCAAGTAGAATTTTGATTTCTTCCTTAGATGTCGTAGATGTAAATTTTGGGTAAAAATCAGAATCCTTATGCGTACTGAAAAAATCCCTGTGAATCTACCAAAAATTTCCGGTACGCAAAATCTTTCTTACACGAAGTTTTGAAAATTATTTTAGTTTGAAATTATCCCTTGTAAACTCAGTCTTTTTTAATTCTCAGTCATTTACGTGGAACAAACATGTGCAGTGTTACATAATTCTCCATGGGCGCCTCCAGTCACATAATTAGTTATACAAAGACTTGACTAGTTTCAAAAGTACGTCATGGTGCCTTTTGGTTATAGTAATCCCTAGAGAAATTATTCAACTCTTACACGAGATTCTTGTACTTTTTATCCAACCCGTATTAACTGCTTGGTCACTGAAGCTATAGTTGATCCTTATTTTGAGAAATTACAAAGCTAGAACTACTTTGGAAAAGAATTTTCTACAAAAAAATATATAATACAAAAGAGCCACAGATATACGTCATAACAATGTAAATGTTATATAGCCTTATTCCATTCTTGCAGCTCACATCTACGAAAACGAGAGCAGCGTTGGATCTAGAGGAGAAGAAAAATTCTATAGAAATTATTTTTAAAAATAAACGGTCGTCTACAAACACACACGCACACGTACATACATATACAGTGTTTGGATTTTGTGCTGGAAGATATAGAAATTGACTTCCGAGAAATGCTCTAACAATGAGCGATCGATGAGTTCCCTTTCTAAAGACGAAAATCATATTATGATATATTATACTCGTATATATAATATAAGTTCGATATCTGGCGTGGTTTTCATTTCTGGTACAATAGTTAAATATATGCGTATTCGACGCGATCATTGATAATAATTATAATAATTAATTTAATATTTGATATATGACAATTTCCTTGAGTCATTTACCGCGAATATATACAGGGTGTCCCATTTGAAACAGGACAGTTGAATATCTGTTTAAGGAAGAGCGAGACAGCAACATGTGTCAGACGAAAGTTGTAGGGTACGAAGGGGGAAAATCAGTGCAAATAGATTTTATGCTGCTACTATTTATGATTCTATGTTACAAGCATAAAGCCAGTTTCTTTAAATGGCAACAACATTTTTTTTCTTTATTAAAGCTTTTTTATATGTTCTATTTCACATGTTCCACGTGTGTGATTGTGTAGGTGCAGGGCACACTTATTGCTGGAGATATTCGAAGTTGCCACCATTTTCAGCGAGACATAGCTCCAACCGGCATCGAAAGTTTCCAATAACAGACCGAAGAACTACAAGTGAAATTTTTGCAATGGCATCTCTGATGCGATTTTGTTCCACTTTCGTGTGATATTTCATAGAAAATCGATGAAAAAAAAATCATAAAATATGTTATGGTTGAATTCGTCTTGATGAGACACACAACTTGTGGGGGTTCAAAAATGTTGTTGCAATTTAAAAAAACTGGCTTTATGCTTGCAGCATAAAAGTATAAATAGTAGAAGCATAAATTCTATTTGCACTGACTTACTCCCTTCGGACCCTACAACTTTCGACTGATACATTGTATTGCCTCGCTCTTCCTTAAACAGATATTCAACTGTTCTGTTTCAAATGGGACACCCTGTATATCGGCTCACTCTGTAAAATTTTAATCTATCGATTTTGCAAGAATGAGCTGCAAGAACGAAAGTTTAATATACTTTAAATGATTTTTTTTACCAAATGGTGTCGATTAATGCGTTTTACGAATTCCGGTGCGAGCTCAAAGAGAAAAATGCTCAGTTCTCATGGTGAGAAATTGCTTACAATCAATGACAAAGAAAGGCTTCTTTTTATTCGGTTTCAGATAGAATCTCCTCTTCTGATTGCGCTGTTTTACTTTTCGTTTTAAAGATTGTTATGCATGATCAATTGATCAATGAGTTTTCTCAGTCCGGAAAGATAAGAAATATTTTCTCCCCCTTTTTTTTCAGTCTGATTTTTTTTCCTTTGCATTTAAAATTCGCTTTATTGAATCACATTAATTATACTGAGTAAGTTTTTCCGGATTTCAGAAGGGATTTGTAAAGGGAGGTCGAAAAAATATATATCTTTTTGTTCGTCGTGCATTTTAAGCACTTTCATAACCATTATGGAGAACGGAATGTACAACACGCATTAAACGGACGCAGGTGTTATCCACCTTTGATTTATAAAATCTGCATATTCTGTATTCCCTGACTTTTCCACTGTGCTGCCCCTTGGGAGTTATTGCTACGACGTGAGATCGCAAGGAAATATGTTTTTTTTCCCCGTTGTATCGAAACACATCTGATTTTGATGTTATGAAATTTAATTACGAAAAGTAAACTTGTGAAAAGTATAATAAAAACCATATAAATGCTTTATGCACAATACTTACAGTTCAAAAGGTATAATCCATTAGATGATATAAAAGTACAATGTAACACTGACTTAGGTAGCTTATAGCCAACGAAGGGTTTTACATTCAGTAATATAACAAACTATTTAATTCCAAATTTTTTTTGTATTTATTGGAAAGCGCAGCTTTTCCGAATTCAAGGTTACTTTTTGGTTATCTGGCACGAACTACCTGACTAACCGTACTGAACGAGATAGTGATCGCGTGAATTCTCTAATATGGAGCAAACCGTTCCATTACCAGCATAGATAATGGTTTTAACAGTTGTCACGAGGTTCAGCACGAAAATTCTTGCTTGCATCGCAAAATGACATGATAAATCAGTAAATTTACAGAGCCGTGCACTAACGTGCGAGGTAACAGCTGCAATAGGGAACAGTAGGGTCGTGAGCCAGGAGCGGCGAAAAAGGGGGTTCTCAGCCCAGACAAACTTTATATGTTATTTCCTTTACATTTAAAAAATTCTTTATTTTCGCAAAATTATTAAAAATATTAATGACTAATATATACCATTAAAATTGATCGTTTAGGCTGATTTTTATTTAAGTGACGTCCGTTCGTGTATGTGTGTATTCTGGACCCGCATTTAATTAGCAAATTACGAGTACGTTACTGGAGTGTCAAACGGCTTATATTGCGAATTCGCGAAACACCGTCACCGACAGAATTGATTAGAATTCATTGATGGTAGCGAATCTACAGATGATTTGTTAAATTCGTTACCATTTATTTGAGAATTGTTAAATTACGTGACTCATATGTGATGTTAAACCATTTTGAAATGGAATCTTCGTTCGCATGTGTTTTGCTATTTCGGACCAGAAATTCTTTGGGCTTTGAATTGATCCGTCGTATGGTCCATCGACCTGCCGATTCTGGCGCCAACTATTGGCTATGCGTAGAAACTTCATGTAGATTATTGGATAGTGGCGAATGAGTAAGACAATTTCAAAGAATTTACTGTGTCCTTTATTATTTGTATATGCATTAGACTAATGCTGATTATGCGCTGGTGCTACGATGTATTAATTACGATTGACAAACCCTATATCGATTAGGATACTTCATTGAGCCCGTTATACTGGAGTATATCGTGTCATAGTTTATGCAATGTTTTATGCATGTTTCATTTTTTTTTTTCAGATAATATACACACCGTATAGGCTGATTTATAACAGCTATAATAAAACTGCAAGACATGCCTAACGTATTTTATGGCTTGGTATAGTGCTTTGAAATATCGTGATAGATATCAGGCAAAGGGACTCGTAGTATACGTAAGTTAAAAATTGTTTTGCTACATTTGAGTATTTTTTCGAAAAACGACTAACGTCAATACACGCATTTGAATTTAAATGACGTTTCCATTGAAATTCATGTCAAAGTCCAATGTGAACTTTCGCGTTGATATTTGACATTTTTGAAGGTAAGTCCTATTTCGTACTTTTCTCTGGAGTATTTTTACATATGTCACATATGGTATATTATATAGGCTGAAATAGCGACGTAGATTCTTCATAGGACGATGCTCTAGAGAAATCACAGTTTCCAATCGTGTACTTTCCGCTTTTCCTATTATTGATACTGGGATGCTTCCTGCTTAAATAAATGCATATTCTGCAGAAATGTGACGGGCGCGAAGCACACCCTATGCAAAACTCGAGGTCGGAGAGTTAATAATAACTTTTTCGTGGCGCTTGAGCTTTTTGGCTTACGTTGCGTTACGGAAGTGATGTGAGAGATTAATATGCATAATGTTATGAAATGATTAATATTTTCCTTATCATTTTTTAAAATTCTTTTCTTAATTATTTTGTAGTGCATACGATTTTTTCGAGTCTTGTTACCCCTTATACGAAGATATTGATTTTTGCGATTATTCTAATTTTTACAATGGTCAGCGATTACTATCTAGTTATTAATATTTTGCTCTGTAGCTCCTTTTTTTCGCTATGTGTCGATAGATGTATGTGTTAAAAGTGAAGGTCAAATGTGGGTCTTATCTATCAGATTCCCTTATAAATATTTAGTGAACATTCTTCTGACGCGTTCTTGGCTCTCATAGAACTTCACGTACGAATTGCCTATTTAGTAAGAAAAAAGAAATACGTAAGGATGGAGGAGAGAACCCGAAAAGAATAAGAGATATTGTCGAAGCATGAGAATAATGATAGACAGATCAAATTGATCGTAAAATTTTTCAAGGTTATGTTTTGTTACGTGTAATTCGACAAGAGTATGCTTCGAATTCTCAAATGCTTATAACCAATATCAATTTTCACCTACATAATATAAATTAGCTTTCTATTTGATACTTGGTGCTTGGTACAGTGAAATGGAGGAAAATGACAAATATGTTTGTCAACGAGAGAATATAACTGTAAAAATAAGTATAAGATATAAGAAAACTCATGATAGCCATTGTTATTCCTCCTTTGCATGTTTTTCATCGTTCCTCTCGATGTAATATAATTAACCTAATTCTTGGAAGATCAAATATTCGTGCAAACTTTAACATGAAACGTTTTCCGGAAAAGTCACATTGTGAAGTGAGGATAGTAAATTCTTTGTCCAATATTGAATAACGGTTTTAAAACAATTCATAAAAATTTAGAGGATGATTTTTTCATTTAATTTCAAACTTATACATGTGCAGAAATTTACTCCGGTTTGCATTTCGTAATGGACGGGTTCGAATGATTTTATCCAAATAATCCAAAAGAATGATTCTGTTTACTTCTTCCATAATTTACAAACAACAAAACCCCCAAAAATGTTAAGAAAATAATTCGCATTGTCCTGCGAATTTCTGAAAAGCTTTCTGTGAGTCGATACCAGCAGAGCCATTAACAACCCAGACAGTCAACCTCGTGGACGCTTCACAGGGTGCTCCAGATTCTAAAGGATGCGTTGAAAAATCCAGCCGAGTTCAAAGGTAGCCAAATCCAGCCGGGGTAGTTCAAACACTAGAAGTTAACGCGAATACCCAATACTTGACATATATTTTATTACATTTTATACACACATATGTAAAATCATTTGGAACATCGCGCAGAGATGCACTTGGTCTAGTTCGTACACTTTATTGTTGTCCTCGAAGCCGAAACGTCAATCATGCAAGAGAGCTCAGTGAACCGACAGTAAAATCGTAATCCGCGATTTTGGGTACAAAGGAAGGTGTAGATTTCGACTTCTGGCTTGACGTTCCGTGCCCCACGGGTGTGTCGGCTTGGCAAAGTAGTTGGGGATGGTTAGAGGACAGAAAGATGGTAGAAGTGGGGGTTGACTAAGCTCGAATGGTGGGGGATAGCAGTCGCGAAGCAGCAGTGCGACGCGACACTAGCTGCCACGCGGTTGTCTATAAACCTTTCTCACTATCGAATCCTCTCTTTAGTGAAAGTTAGTGACTCGCTTGTCTGACTAAAACGCGTCTCCTCTACTTGCTGCTGTTCTATACGTCGTAATAAGCAATCGTTTCCACGTTAAAACTTCCTTCTCGTATACTTCTTGCATAATCGTACAATTCGTCGCGACCACCTTAGTGTTTTACGATATTCTAGCTTTCTATCCTGTTTCTTCCTTTCGGATATTCTCTTTCTTTCTCATCGTCGTTTAAGGTTCGTCTTTTCTCCTGTCGGTCGCGATTCCCAACGCGTAGTGAACAGTCTGTGAAGTGTCGGTCAACATTTGTCTGTAGTGGATTGTATTTTCGGATAAGATTCCAGTAGTGATCCTTCTGTGAAAACCTTTGGCTGACTAGGTCGGCCATCTCCAAGGAAAATTGTGCAGGTGAGAAAAGTTTAAATTTAATAATCAATATTGAGAATCAATACACTGAGGTTTTACTTGATTGTAAAATATTATAATTTCTCCCGTGCTATTGAAACTTATTTTGTCTCGTTCTATATTCTAATGCGAAAGAGGGATAAGCTTCTCTTGGGGTACATTCAAAGCAAATACAGAGGTAGTAGAAGTTTGAATTTTACGACTTCCTCCAGCTCTTATTTAAGGTCGTTAGGTCGTTGATCGCATTGTCCTTGCATGACAGTATTTGCAATTATTCGGACTTTAGTTTCGATAAAACGAGCAATACTTGTTCGATATATGAAACCGTGAGATTCAAAGGGATGGCATAGCACAAATATTCGATATGAACATCTCGTGTAAATAAATTACACACGATCGGGGAGTCCGTAGCTGTACTGAACTTTGTTTTCATTTTTGACATCAACCGCCTAACGTGTTTTCATCGCTCGAAATTACGTAACGCCCCAAAAAATATATAAATAAATGGTCGATAAATGTTCCAATGCTACACAACTGTCGTATTGCAATGTACAGGAAGTAGAGTATATCGTTAAGTACAATGGCCGGATGCAATTAGGATGATTAAAACGCCAACGTCCATTGACAGACATCAAAGGTGTCATTGAATTATGAAGTCTAGGTGCATTAAGTTTCCTCACTTTACGTAATAATGCGTAGGCTTTCGATTAACAAAATATTCATTTCATTCCATAGTCATTCGTTTCAACCAGCAGAGCCGTGATAATCATTAAGGGCGTGCGTGTGTGTTTTTTTTAACCTGCGAACCCTGAAATTTTCTGTGTCTACTATCTCACTATCTAATTCTATTGAATGTATGTGCCTGCGTGCGTCTGCATATAGCTGCGGATGCCTACGTGCGTTTGGTGCGTAAATTGTTATTGTGTCTCATAGATACGCACTGTTTGGTTTCTATCGAAAGTTGATGTTTACGTTGCTCTTTAACGAAACGACACAATGATCGGAATAGATATTTATTCAACGTATGAGAATATTTTTAAAAGGAGTATTACTGTATATATTTGGTTAATTCGTAACTGCCGAGGAAATAAGTTTTTCACGTCGCGTATTAAGGAGTGAAATTTCTTTTTGAAACCTTTCTTTGTTCCTGTTGATCTTCTTATGCATAATAAGGGAATAAATTCTTTCGGGTCTTTCCAGTTTGAATCAAGGTGCACGTCATTTTTATGGTCAGTAGCTATTTTAATTATCTTAACCGTGAATGTTGCATGACACCGTTTATCGTAGTCCTAAGTTGAAGGACTGAGAGGACTTGCGAAATGCAGAAATAATCCGGGCTGGAATTGCATTAGCATAATAGAGACTTGACGAAAGAAAGGAAGTTTCATATAATATACAGAGGGTGGCTTAAGGATATTTTGTGGAAATAGGCTTCGAATCTTTGCAAAAGTCGCGTAGTACGGTATACTTGAATTTTTTTTCTTCTCTATCGATACAAAACTAGAAATGGGATGGGAGACAGTTTTTTATTCATAGCAGAATGTACTATTCAGGACTGTAAAATTGAGTAAATTTTATTTCCTCCTTGGTGAATTAGTTTAAATGCGTTCGTTATTTTTTTCAGAATGCTCAATACAATTTGAAAAATTTATTTTAATACGTGCTGCTGCCTACGCTCGTGCATTCGTTGCGTAATCTTTTCGCCTTGTTATTCGGACGGGGAACTTTATAAATTTATAGAGGATATGTCGCTTCCATGGAGCATACGAATTATTCAAAAACTTATTCAATTCTCAAGGTTCTCGAATGTTTCGAGTCGAAGTCGTTTAACAGCGACAGCGTAACTTAATGATTTTGTTACGAACGTTGCGGACGGCAAACGAATCCAGGGCAGTTTGGTTCGACGATATTAAAGCTATTAGGCAATCGATACAACATTAGGGCAATTTAAGGAGTAGAATTCATCGATCCGAGCAGCTGGTCTTCTTTGAACCATTTTCAATTTCACTTTGACTTTTTTTATTTTTCTCCACCTCAAGCGGGAGGAATTGCAGAAATTTCTGCAATTTCATTTCGCATCACGCAGCTCTTTAGCGTCATAGTGTATATATTAGCTGGACTGTTTTTTCCCCACGTGGCTAAAGACTGTTTTTCGCGAAAATGTTTTTCGCGAATGGAAAAACGTTAGGTTCGATAGGGACTGCTACGAGCGCTTTAAGAGTTCTCCTAAAGGCAAGAGAATGTATGATAAAGGCGAACATATACACAAACATGTGTGAGTATATGTAATACATATACTATTATGTAAGACGCTGTTATAGGACAGACCAGAAGGGTACTCGGGTCCCTTATAAGTACTTACAGTCTTTTCGACGATTGCTTCTATGACTCTAGAGATGTTTGTTTGTTAATTTAGGTGTTTGCCGTAGGGCCACTTTAGGGATGAAACAAGCAAAAAAGGCCCTAGGCCGGTATATACATATATAGTTCTGTTGAACGAAAGGAAAAAAGATGTTTCTCCACGGCAGTACGATGTACAAACAGAGAAAGTGATAAAAAAAAGGAGTCGAAGCCAAAGAGGGTAGTAGAAAAAAGTAAGAGGTCTGAAAAGACAATTTGATGGGGAGTCTCATGGGGGAAAAATGATTTTAAATTTATGCGGATTTGCCGTGGAACTTCAACTATTCGTGATTGTTGTCCTCCAACAATTGCCACAAATACCACGAAATACCTATACATATGGAGCTTATCGTGATAATACTACATTGTGAAAGTTTATATCCCTTATCGTATACTATCTTCCACAGGTATCACTATACCGGAAGCTTGGATCTTGCTATAAATGTATCATGTATGTTGTGACGTATGCCGTCCACCGGCGTCGCCTACAAATAATCCGTGGCCGCTTTCAACGTACTGAAATCCGAAAAAGATCCGAAAATTTAATTGTTGGCGCCAGGTGTGGCTTCCCCGCACCACCATCCTTCATCACGGCCGTTTTTCTTATTTCCCGGCAGCTCACAATCAGCCTCAGCGTACTGAAAACGATAGAGGGGAACATGGGCCGACGAGAGAGAATTTCGGGATCAGTGGACAGGCGCGCAAAATGTCTATGCAGCGAGTAGAATACCGTTCCTTTTATTACCATTAAATAAACGGAGGATTTTACAATACAAATCCCGTCGCGTACGGTGTGTCCTCGACGGCGACTCACTAGTCCGAGTCGTGGTGGCTGGCCTGCCCAAGACCTGCCTCTATTTCCACGTGCCTACCGAGTCCTCGAATCTTCTCGCGGCGCGATTTGCGATCCTAACAGGTCTCGTTGGAGACAAGCTCTTCCTTCCTCAGGAGTGTGCCCTTGAACGTCGGCAGCCACTCTAGGCATCCGTGTGTCTGCACCGCTTCCGCTCAGCTATCCTTTCCCGCAAGATATTCTTTAAATTAGACCTCTCTCGCGTTACTTAACGAAAACTAGCACCATGTATACTATAAGAAAAAACCCGGGAGCCATGGTTCTCTGCGAGAAATCCTGATAACCACGATCCGCGTTTATTCGATAGATCGGCTATCGCCCGAGTACGGAAGAAAACTTATTTTCTCGCGGTCTGTCGGATACTCGAGTCCTTCCACACGGACTCTCCGTGACACACTCTCTTCTCTGCCTACCGGTCTCCGCGATAGGTCAAAAATGAAAACAATCCTCCTCTCCGGCGCCCTCCTCGCGGACCCGCGGCAGTGCGTCCCGGCGGTTGGGCACCCCTTGCGTGCGGGCTCTCAACCCAAAAGGACCCCGTGTCTTCGTTCCCTCCTCCCGAATCCGGAACTAAGAAATCTTCAAAGATGGAGGCCAGAGGCAACGCCATGCTGTCGACAGCGCCGGAGGTGCGGGGCTTTTGTAATATGTCGTCCTGACACCGCGTTACAATTCATTGATAATATATCTATATAGATCTTCTTTTTAAATTTTTTCTATTTTTTTTTCTGCGAATTTCACGTAGGAATTTACTGTTTCGTTATTATGGGTTCGCGTGAAAATTATTGACAGTTTGGCAACTGCGTAGCAGTTGTTCACAGTTAGTCGTGCTGTTCGCTTATTTTCAATGCAATAGTTACGCGAACTTCTCACTGTGCATGAAGCGTATAATACGTATGCGGTTATATATGATTTGTGGCTGGTAACAGCTGTTACATTTGAACGTTTGATTATGAAGCTCTTGTCTGCATGCGTTATCGACATGGCGTTATCGGTTTATATCGTATCTGTAATTTATCTGTCCTTCGTATACGATGAGAATTCAGAAGAAGGTCGAGTACGCGAGGTTCGATCGATACTAGAAACTATCTTGTTTCCTCGAAAAAATACGGATGCTGCTGTATCCTTCATTTTAGGGAAGTTTAATGTACAGGGCGATTCAAGAATAGTTCAAAATTTAATAACGTGACCAACGTATTTTGTTATTATGCTTTATGTTAATTGTCACATTATTATCAGATTATCACTATACGAGCAATTTATTGTGCATTTTTCTGCATCAGCTGTTTAATGCACATCGGTATTTGTGCCCGCTAAAATTTTGTGTACTTTTTGTAATTTTTGTAAAATACAAATTTTCATTTTGAATAATCATCAGTTTTTACAAACCTCAGTATTTATTGTAGAAATATTATATGTATTGGGATGTAACGTAAGTATTTCGTCAATTGTTTTATCGGAAGAAAAAACAACACTTATTATTCATGTACCAGCGGAGTAAATTTTTTTTTGTTTTTGATAATGGAAAACTCAAATTTATTGAATCATTAAGCAACGAATATGTGAATGAAATTGAATAACGTTTTATTCGAAATTTTCATAAAATATATCCATTTCATGAACTATATAGATATACTTGGAATATTGGAAGGGCTATCAAGTGTCTATTGAACGTGCGTTATTTGGCACCCTGGCTGCTAAATTAAAGCCTCACCGTATGTCCCCTACTGACCGCATAGCAATCTATAGGTGTTAATTGTGTAAAGGACACGTGCTTAAGCACTTTAGCAAATTAACAAGGCTCAATAGGCTGTAGTATGATTACTCAAGAATAGCTACTACCCTCATTCCAATCTATATCGCTACTACAGTATTTCGTAGTAAACTGGAATTATAATCTGATTAACATTTTGTCTATCCTAATGAATGATTAATAGTTAATAACGATAGCTGAAAAATTAGAGTACAAATTACGTAAACAGTAATATTCACTAATTAGAAGTGTCTACTCGCGTGTTAGATGAAGGTTGGGTAATGGTGAAAATATTTTTTTATCAAGTAAAACAAAATAAGAGTGATGTTCCGGGTTCTCTCGAAAATGTTATCTTTCCCATTTTTATTTTCTTCCTTTTTTGCTGAGCCCACGTCCCTTGCTCTGAGAGTCTCAGATATCCCTTGGTATTCTTGTTATTTTAATTACTCAGCCGCGTATCCTGACGTCACCCTTCTCTTACTGCTCTGACAATGTAATTCATTTACGAAAGAAAATTTTTCCCATTAACAATAACACGGCGCGAAATATTGTCATACGTGATGTTCGAACTTTTCGATATTACGTAGTGGCAGTATCTCACGCGCCAGTAACTTTGATTGGCTTAAATGTCATTTCCTCGTTGCAATGCAGCCGTGACGCTTGAGAATTCCAGCAAACGCCTTCCTTGGCCATGAGGAATCGCGAATTGAGATTTCCGTGGTTTTCAGCATTGCCTCTGGCGATGCACATTCTCTCCATAATGCTCTAGGTAATTGAGTTGCTCTATATGCTGTAAATAGTTACATATAAACCTAATATCATTTAGCAGTTTTTCGGGGAAAAAAAGATTCGAATATCAACTGCGCACTTGTACGCATTAGCAGCGTCAACTATCGTAAGTATTAAAAATGACAAATATGAAGACTTTCATTTTTGAAACGGAGAAAAACAAAAAAATGGTTCACGGTATTTTTTAAAACCCTGGTCCACGTCTCATTTGAATTGTATGAATAATGGATATATTGTGTATCGCGTATCAACCCTCGACTGTCGTGCTATTAGCCTTCGTTTCGTTGGGAACAATCTATACCTATATACAGGGTGTCCCAGAATTGACTTAACAATGGGGTACAGCATTGCTCCTGAGACAGTGCGGGTCATGAAAATGACATCTGCTTTACTCAGATGTGCTTAGTTTTTCAACTGGAGCCGTTTAATCTCTTCGGTATGATCTTTGACTTTAGTCAACAGCCACCAAATGCATACATAATGCGAATCTTTCTCTTTATAAAGTTATTAGTATACCAGTACCACGCGTCTAACGAATTTCGTACCGAAGAGGTTACAGTTCGTCAGTCAGATCGAAGCTTAATAAATACAGTAAGGACCTGCGATCTTAAGGTTTTCTTCCCTCAGTCCGTAGCTGTTAATAATAAGAAAATAAATATAAAAGAGGGGCGACGGTATCACGTAGTCGAACTTTAAGGCAGTACGCATTCCAATGAGGAATGCTGAAAATCGTTGAGATTGAATGGATAGAAGAGAAAAAGAAAAGTGAACAAGATTTATGGATCTTCGCCAGAAATTATTGGATCTATATTCCTACGGCGATTAAGGAATCTCGATTTAAAGATGCTATGGAATTTACTTGAATAACCATATATTTACATTCCTAACTTGAAATTGGATTGCGACGTATTTCTTAGTCAGGTGTTACTTCAAAATAACTATACCATATGACAATGCCTGTGAAGCATGAAATTGTCAGATTCACATAATTGATAGTGATACATTAGTCCGGTATCACTAGTTCGGGATGATCACGTGGACTGTAACTCAATGCTTTTTAAATGGGGAATAATATCGCGAGAGCATTAACGAGTTAATTTGAGCGCATTTTGAAGAGTCATCTGTGAAGATTGCAGAAGAGGCTAAAAAGAAAAAACAAATAAAAGTATACTTTGGCGTTCGTTCCAGCTTGACGATATACGAGTTCGATTTAAAATTTGGTACGGTACATTACTTTTTAAGTATTAAGCTCGCGTTTGGTATATGGTATCCAAGTGGTGGCTTACTAGCATGACTGCTGGTACCTGGCAGCCGCTAGTATTGCACATGCTTGCGCAAGTCAGTATTGCACACGGTTTTCCTGCTCTGCACGAAATTACTTGTGGGTTAACTGCCGTGAAATATGTAGTACTTACGTAATATTGCCAGGATACTAATTCCAGATTGCGCCGAGTATCGCTTCTTACGATACAAAACTTTTTCGTATTTCTTGTGTAAAGTAGAGGGTCGAAGGATGGTGAGATTTTTTTTTTTTCATGATTTCATACTTCGTTTTTTGGACGTTTAAGTAATTCGGCAAATCAGATAAAACGGTGCAACTCGTTTAAAGTTTTTAAAGTTTTTCTTTATCTTTCAATCGCATTAAGCAAGCCTAGATTGACCTTATGACGCGTGGCTTTCTGGACTGTTGGTCCCGTGATACAACTCGCCGTTATTCTTCTCCGAGTTGCTGTTAAATTGGGAAAAAGATTTACTTGAGAAATACGTCATTACTTTTAACATCTTTTATTCTTATCTACTTGTACGTCTAACTCTTGAGATTCTTATAAAATACGAATTTCATAAACTGGCGTTTTCATTGGGGTTTTTTTTTGAATACTTGTTTCATTGCTAGTATCGTAAAGCATGTTTATAACTTTTTTTTGCACTAATAGTTTGTTTGCTATTATGTAATGACTGAAGTTTTTTCGTTTTGAAAATAAACGAGTCTTTCCTACTGATAAATTTTTTTCGCGTTTGTCTTTAATGAGGTTTCCTATTGAAAACTTTAAAACCCATTCATCATCACTCTTATTGATAATTTTTCCCTTTCTCAACAAGCTTATTCGTTAAGTTCGAACTTTTACTTACTATTCCAATGGGATACTGGATTTCTGTAAGGATACTGTAAGACAATGGAGTCGTTTGACAGTTAAAGAGGAATTTCCTGAAATTTGTAAGACGGATCGAGAAAGATACCATTGTCTCATTTAGGTTAAAGCTTTATATGTATCTTTCATGTATATGGGCTCTAGGTCTGTCAAAGTAATAACTGTATATGTGTAGAACGTAGCTTATTGTGCCCATTGACTTTCTTTACTGAGTTTTGTCGCTTCATTTTGAATATCAATGAATTTTCGTGCAATTTGCACAGAAGTAGATACCACGAGATTCCGAGTAAGTGAGAAAAAGATGTCAACCGTGAGAAAAACGTAGACAACTCGCTTTTGACGAGTGCTTTTACTGGTCATCGCGTATCCAGCATATTCTGAGTGGAGAATCTTGTAGCCGTAAATAGGCGAGTGATCGGAATAATAGGGTATATGGTTACCGGGGCTTTTGTCTATTATCGATTTCTTATCAAATATCCTATCAGACACCAATATATCTTACATCTAGTATAGCAACAGACGATTATTTTTACATTTTAAATAATCACCGGGTAGAAATAATTATTTCTCACAGTCTTGTGGTTGCAGTGACAAATTTGACAAATTTTTATATTAAAAAAAAATATTACTTTCTTATCCATTAGCTACTTTTTTGTGTAGTTATCGAAGATATACAGGGTGAATCACGAATCGTGATCAGTAGAAATTACTTTGTTATTAGCAGTCCGATCGAAAATCTTTTTATCAGCTTTTGCATGATTTCAAGAGAGCTTCAACGTGATAGTGAAAAATTACTGGTCAACTCTTTTTTTAAAATGTTTTTTCAAGGTTACCTTGAATTTTTTGCAACTGAACATATAATTTTTTTACGCCTGTCTGTTAGAGGATTTCAAAACGAATGCGGCACATGTAAGGACATGAAATTTTGTTCATCGGGTTCAAAAGCAAATTAAATAAGAAAAAGTTTATGCAGATGTTCCAACAAGACCGGAAGATATGCGACGAAGGATTGCGGATGCATGCTCACTCATCAGTGTAGAGGCTATAAAGAATGCAAAATAATCTTTTGTTCACCTTCTACTCGAGTGCATTGCAGTTCGTGGACACCATTTTGAACATCGCTACAATTAAGATTGGTAAATTTTGACTTGTCAATAACATTGGATACGTATAACGGCGTAGCTGTGATTCTCCTTGCGATACAAAGTTTTTTAATTTTCTTTCGAACCAGATGAAAAAAATGTCATGTTCTTACATGTGCCGAATTCGTCTTGAAATCCTCTAACAGACAGCTGTAAAAAATTATATGTTCAGCAGCAAAAATTCAAGGTAACCTTGAAAAAACATTAAAAAAAGAGTTGACCAATAATTTTTCACTATCAAGTTAAAGCTCTCTTGAAACCATGCAAAAGCTGATAAAAACATTTTTGATCGGACTGCTAATAACAAAGTAACCTCTACTGATCACGATTCGTGATTCACCCTGTATACACTCTTGTTTATTCTATATAGGATGTTAGAAACACGTGCTCCATATGTACAGTTATTGCTGTATTCCCACATCAGTGTCATGTTCGAGTGACTCTTTTATATCGTCAGTCACAAGGAACTGACCCTTCAAGGTAAAATTGATATATCCTGTTCGTATAAACATTTTCGTGGATTTTCGTGCTTGTGAATGTCAGCCATGTGTGTTGAAATTGTACTACCTGATCATAATATGCATAGCAAATTCTGTAGTCAGTGATACGACAGTGTATGCTGTGCGTGGACGCATGGTGCAATAAACAGTTATGTATAATGCAATCTGAAATTCCATTAGATCTGTATGTACATACGTTTATTTGACGTCTGTCTGATTCACACCTCGAACAATGTTAGTATTGTCATTTATGATCGCCTATGTAATCATTAATCCATATACTATTATCTGTGCATGAACCTCTGGCCCATTATGTAGATCGTTGAATTGACAGGCGAAGTTCTATTAGTTATTGAGAGAAAGCTAACGGAACCTTTTTGCGATCGATTTTGGGACAAATGATGGCATTCAGACTGTATCCGTAACGTTATCATGGAGAGTGAGTATTATGGAAAGGAGTTATGGCGCATGGAGTATACGCTGTATGTTTCGACACCACCTGTATATTTATTGACACATTTGTTTCGGCAGGTCATGTATTTTTTATTCATGCATCCCATTTTACCGCTTCACGATAAATGTGTTACGCCTCTATTGTTGAGCTCTTTGTTGTACAGGGCAAAAATATTCGAATACGATCGAAGCTTTTTAAAATTTTTTTTTTGAATCGTAATCGATTCAATCGTGCGCACTCTAAAGACAGTTTGGAGCTTTGAAATTTAATAATGATATAGTGCTATAGAAAGGGGTTCCAGCAGGCAATGATATCGGTGGAGTTATAGCAGGCGAATTTTTGTAGAACGTTAATTTTTTATCCCCTATCTTAATTCGGTGGATCATGTATTTTTATCTGGTACAGGTTGATCAGTGCTTGCGTTGTATTTTGGTCCTTTACACTGAACTAGTTCAGTATAATATCAAGCTTGTTATTGGTTGTAACTGATTGGTCGACAGATATGGAAAAGTTCGATTCGGAATTCTCTATCTGACACGTGGAATCACGTTCGTTACAGTAACATCCAGGAATAGGCAAAGTTTGATATTACGCGACGATTCAAGCTCTCGAATTCCTCGTCATATGTATAGTCCGTCCATGCGTAAAGTAGCTTTTGGAGGTGCCATCTTCCTGTGGTCCGCTACGTGTAAGAGTCCCCTGGATACAAGTTTTAACTCGTGGAATAACTGTAGAGAGAGATTGTAAGTTTTCTGAGATTCTCAAAGTTTTACATTGACAAGTTTTCCAAGCATCCACCTCAATTTTTCGTAGACCCCGTTATCAGATCTAAAGAAGTCTTTCTTGGAGGAAAGTGGGTAAATAAGTTAAAAAACAAAATTTGCTCAAATTTGTTATTTAGAGACAGTACAGCCCTCTGGATGGAATATATTGAGTATTGCGAGCAAGTTATTTTTTAAAATTGTCACGAAATCAATTAGAAATATTTGCATGTAATATCACGCGAGCTAAATTATTTTTGTTTTAATACGCCGGATACACATCTTACAAAATCGTCCGATCGTCTGAACTATTAACGTAAAATCGATTAATCGTGATAGATTTATTAAAATTAAGTGGAGTAGATCCGCCATAATATTGGATAAGAATTTATGCGATTATCAATTTCGACTAACAATGTCGTTCTTCGATTAAAGTATGCAAGTCGTCTGTTAATACTAAAATTTCTCGAAATTTTCTTTCTGCAAATTGTTACTTCAGAAATGTACGTACATTTTATACTTAATATAGAAAAGCCTAACCTGACATTACAGTTAAAGTGCTGCGAGTTGTTCATAGTAAAATTCATTTAAGTACTCTAATTAACTTTTAGCTGTCTGAGCGCTAGTTTTAAAATTGGTCTCTACGTTTTTTTTTTTTTTTTTTCGTTGCAAAAACGAAAAAAAAAGGAGACGAATAAAAATAATCCCTTGGCTAGGTGGCAAAATTGTTCTGGTACTCTAGATTAAAGATATTTTTTAATTATCAACATGTTAATTACACATTTTAACGTTAGATCATTTATTTATGTGCTGACGTTCATAATTACAATGAGCGTATACATAATCCGATAATAGTGTTTGGTAGGGAATATATATATATATTGTAACAAATATGTTACTTTAAACTCCTCCCCGCCACCTGGTTCGAGGTCCCACCGGCCTTGAGCGTTACTATTGCGTACATTGTTG
>JARQSV010000350.1:412681-470603 GCA_030142285.1 Calameuta idolon | reverse complement strand
GTCGTCGTCGTCGTCGTCGTCGTCGTCGTCGTCGTCGTCGTCGTCGTCGTCGTCGTCGTCGTCGTCGTCGTCGTCGTATAGAGTAACTCGATTTTTAGGTAAACCATAACACTGTCGCGGTTAATCATTTTTTTTCTTTATTTTTCGCACATTTTTCATACTTTCGCGAAAGCAGCAACCAAACGATTCACATATGTATATTACTTGCAATCTTCCTCGACAAGTCGCCTCCTATTACAGTTACTGTTTCTGATATTTCTGACTCTTCAGTAAAATGGATAAAATTTTCAGAATGACTTGAACACACACATTCATTATACAAGGTGCCACTTCTGCCACGGCATTATAGTGCATTTTTGTACTTAATTTCTTAGAAGGAATTATATATATTTTTCATCGAACATAGAAAAATTAATGAAAAGTCAGGAAATACCAAAAACAGTTCCGTATCTAAAGTATTATAATTTACTTATAGTATCATAAATATTATGTATCATTTTTGTCAAGCGAGTGCACGTGTCCAATTTTTTGCAGTCATGTGAGAAAAGCTAGAGTGTCGACGGTTTCTTTACGGCGGCCTCAGGCCTCCCTTAGTCGTCGGATCACCAATCGATTTATCCGCTGCTAAGTAAGAAACAGGACACCTCGAAGAAATAACGTAATACTGTGAGACATACTTAAATCAATTTCATTTAACAGAATTGAGTTATCCGAATGAGACGAGAGACGCTCGAACGTAATTGTCCTAGGGCGACAGTTTCTTCTGCCTCTTTCAATATACTTGTATAACACGTATGAGGACCCTTTGGATGCAGTGAATAAATGAATTTTCCCAATTGCTTGGCTCGCTCGAGCATTTTTACCAGGACGCGTATATCTTTGAAGTCATGTCTCGTTGGGAAATTTTATCTTTTATTGTTTTATGCAAATCCGTCTCTTCTTTTGACTCTCAGTCTAAGGAAATTTTAGCAGGGAAATATACTTGAAGAAATTGATGCTCGAAATAAAAATTTGTTCGACAGTACATTATTCGTATTGTGCATTAAAATTATATTGCAGACTATGGGATAGTCCTGTATTACATATTTATAATATTGATATATAATTATAGAAAAAGTGTAAAATTGAAAATTCAACGGAATCGTCAACAAGTATTTAATGTCAGAATGGCTGTTACGATTTTGAAATATTTTTATAAGTTTTAATCTATAGGCCGGTGACGTTAGATAAAAAAATATTTCATTCCGAACAACTTACCTTTCTGCAGATATCTCACGAACATGATCTGTATGCTCTTGGTCCTCGTGTATTGTGAGCATCCCATGGGATTTTCACTTGTGTGTTACGTGACGGGTTCCTTGATGTATTTCGGAAAGTTGTTTTACGCGGATGGGGCGAAGCGTGGATTTTAAGGGAGATAAAACATGCCAGAAGTTCTCGTTTCGCACGTGTACATTGGTAGATCTACGAAATGTCTTGCATTCTGTCGGGGATTCTTTGCATCGTTTGTAACAGCCATTACGGTACTGTCCCTTCCATGTGCTGTTACAAAAACAAGGCAACAAGAAATAAATTGTATTGTTGTTCCCCTATTGAAGTTTCTACATTTCGCGTCTGTAGGAAATTGGTTATTCGGTTACCAGTTTTTTTTTTGTTTGATTTTGCTGAAGTATACTGAGAACGAGGTCAAGGGTCAAAAGTAAAAATTTTATTTATTATTATAGATGTGACAGTGACAGATTTCAATAAGGGTTCCTTTAGGGTTGAGTATACATATAGAGCTGATGTGACGCGAAAGTGTAAAATTATATCTGAATTGAAATTGTATTGTAAAATGTTACAATAAGCATTGGACTTTATTCGATGTGCAACAAAATCTGTGTGTTGTAAATTTCATTCAATTAAGGCTCAACGCAATGTAGGTTATAATGTAATAAATACCCTGTTATTAAGTTTCGCGATGGAAAAGTTCCACAAACCTTTCGAGTCAAGCAGGGAATTTTGATAATGATAGAACCAAGCCCCATACGCCTATTAATAATTTATCATTGCGCGCGAGGTTTATTTATTTACGAATTTTTTTTTTCTTGAGGAATTACGTTGCGAACTCTTAATATCTGTGACTCTCCTACGAAGTAGAGTGTACTTTGTACCATCAGGGTATTGCAGTAAATCAAGTTAAATGCCTATAAAAAAACGTGGCAACTGAAGATATTTTATACTCAGCTCCTACTTCCATTTCTCTCCGCTTGGCATATGAACATTTATACTTTCTTGTTTGCCAGTATTACAGTCCAACAAGCTGTTACACAGTTTCCGTTGTACCGAACTCGAGTGGAGACAAATAGTATAATACTCGTTAACGAATATTATATAACTACCATTTTATTGATATCAGCCGATACACCAGTTATCAATATATTGATTTATTATTAAGTATGTCCCAAATTATATAATAATTGATCTAAATATTTAATTGCTATTCAATCCGAGGAATTTGAAGATCGTACAGTAAAAATATGCATAACGTAGTCGGTATTGTCTTCTTGAACGGTTACAACAGTTACGTTGTTACATTCCACGAGGCTATTTAGAAGTTTACTGTATTCACAAAGCCCGATGAAAAAGCTCTCTTACTTACTCACGATATAGTTACACATTGTATAACTTTAAGCGCGTATCATTCGGCATTAAGCGCGTATCTTTCGGGCGAATTTTGCGCATTGATAAAGTGCCCGGTATTGTTCTGGCAAACGTAGTAAATCAACATCGATATAAGTACCAATAACAAGTTCAGGCTATGGCTGAAAACAGAACTGTTGATCGATGAAAATAATTCTCCGAAAGCTTGATAATACAAAATCGATAAAAAGATTCGTATGAACTTTCGTTTTTCTGGCTTTACGGCACTTTCTTAGCTTCTTACATCACGAGAATATTACTGATCGCGAAATATGGTCCTTTCGTGAGAACCATATTCAGGATCAGATTCACAGTTGATAAGTAGCTAAAATCCCAAAGACGGTTAAGACAAATTGATACTTTTAGTAAATCAGAAGCTTATTTGCTTTATGATGATTATACAAACAATATTATGATTTTGGAAAAAAAAATCTCAACAATATTCCTGAAAAATGACAGTACACAAAGCATTTTTTAATACATTTACGTATTGCATGTAAATCAACAGCTATGACTCGAAATGTCAGAGCAAGGAAACTTTATTAAAAAAAATTTATAATAGAAATATCCTACGGTATTTTTAAGCTTCCAACATTTTCCGAGTATCCCTTTTACAGTTGTTATCCAGTTTTTTCTCTGGCAACTATATAACAATAAAAAGTTCTTTTTCTCAAAATTGCCAATCGGTAGTCCAAACGAAAGAGATTCTCGAACTTTCCCATTATGGTACTTTATTTTCTTCTCCTTTCCCCACGTGGAACGTTCTAATCTTCACGATAATAAGATCCAGTCATTCTGTTCAGCGTCCTTTACTCGTTTCCTGCGTTATAGCGAAGTAGATTCGCAGGCAGCTCTCCAATTAAGGTAATCGGTGGTCGTGGTTAACGCACGTGTATTGGCTCAATCGTCCACCTATGCTCTGCAAGAGCGATGCAGTTATACATATATATACATGTACAACTGAACATTTTCGTTTGAGTTTGCAAGTCAAATGGCCAAACGCGGATCGAAATTTGCCGATGAAAAGTGGCTTGGTACTATGAAGTCAGGTTAACTGTCGAACCGGGACGACCGAATTGCAGTACTGTGCGAATTTGCGCAACCTTGCGTCATTGTAATGCTGGGAAACAGTTAGTTTCATTAGGTTAATGAGCTCCCGTCGGCTTGCTTTAAACGAGACTATTGTCGCCCTTTGAATATAGGTTAGAGAATTGTGGATTTGAAAGCGAAGCGTTTCGAAAGTTACGTGTGCGTGAACGCATGGAGATATTGATTTTCACGAGTGAAGATGTTTCTGAAGGGACTATCTAGATTTTCGGTGAGTAGCTGTACTTTTCAAGTGGAGTAAGAGGCCTCCTCGCGCTATCAACTCACGAAGTGGTTTTCGAGGCACGTTGGCAATAGTCAAAGATGTGTTGAAGTTTTTTTCCCTCATTTTTTTTGCTCGAACTTTCTCGCGGAAAACATTGCGATTACAAAATTTGACTGGATGTAAATTTTTAGTAATTAATCTCCAGTCATTAACGTCGATGTATCAGTTTGGACAGGTGTAAGACTCGTAAGAAAAAGTTTTTATGTGTAAATGTGGGGTTGATAAGGGAACCGAAAAGTGCTTCGCAGTTATCAACCAATATCTATTGATTATCCATGCTTTGGTTTTTTGTAGGCGTATCTGGTACTTTACCACTGGGTGCTTACTTGTAGATATACTTGTAGATACATCCCTTGTAAATATCGTATAAATAAGCTTGTATGGAATTAGGATAAGGAAAGTGACTTAGACGGCAGTTTAGTCTTCATAGAACGTTGTAACATGTTGAACGAATAAACGCGTACGCGATAACACCGAGATGTTGAGATACATCGTTGACGATATAGTTTATGAAATCTTATCCCGAACGAACCATGAGTTTCGATTACCTCGAAACGGCGAGTTTCAAGCATTTCAATGCAAGCGTGATTATAAAATAGTATGTGATACGCGTGCGAGAGAACGACCATCATACGAAGTTTGTGAAGTTAGTCGCATTCGACGCACTCATACCACAGTCAGCACTCGCCTTCGGCTCGTGCTTTGTGGTACCCATGCGGCGTGTGCGACCAACTTCACAACCTGCGTATAATGGTCGTTTTCTCGCACTTGTATCACAAAGTACTATAAAGTGACGAAGGCATGAACATGCGCTTTAAAAATTTACATATTTACGAAAAGTACACGGCTTGATAAATCGCCAGGACGTTAAGCCCAGCTGTGACGAGCAAATAAAACATAAATTGCACTAATTCATCTTGTGTTTAGTCGGGACTATCGATTACGTAGGCGCAGCCAATGCAATTGACAGTTCGCAATTACGATAAAGTTAATGCCAGCCATCTGTCATTATATTCTGTCCACTGATGTTGTCACGAATATATTTTTGTATTTGAAGATTCTATGGATTACGGTAAGGAACGTCAGTGTGTAATAGAAAAGTCAAGAATAAAAGAATGACATCTGTAGAAAGGAGTCTGTATTATATACGCTACCTGTTTAACCAGCGTAATAAAAGTCTTCAACAGTATATGCATATGCATTTTCAAGGTTAAACTCACAAGTTTGGCATGAATAATAATTGCTCGTTGTATCCACTAAGGTTGCCCTATGTGCTTGTCAAATTCATGCAAACTTGTTGAAATTACTAAGTTCTAACCCCGTTATTATTTATTATTTAATAATTCATTGCGCGCTCCTATATCGATACTGAGCTTTTATCCGAAAGTTAGCCGTGTGGTACCTCGAGCTATATGTACATGCTTCTGTTTTTTTGTTAAGGTGATGACCTCGGTAACCTTGGGATCATGTAGTCAGTTATCATCAAAGCAGCTGCCTACCTCCACCATCAACACACCATCAGCTCAAATGAGGCTTTAAATTGCTAGATCGCACGGAATTATTGGTGAGTCAGTAAAAGTATTAATTATTTGCGTTATAAGATAATATTAAGGGGTTCGAAGATCTCTTAATTGTCGATATATGTATATAGGTATATACATATGTATACTATAACGAGGTGCCCGGCTCGCCTTCGCTATGATTAATTTATCCACAGGACCGCTAGGGAGTGCTAGAGGGCTACAAATTTCCGAAAAATTAGGAGTTCTGATTGGGAATCGAACCTGATACCTTCGGAATCCCAAATCGGGCGCATACCACTGTGCCACTGAATCCATTGTTCAACCTGATAAGTCCTATTTATTTATTTTTCGGTCATTCCTAGGTGGATATCCCTTCCAGCTCTGTAACGCCACGTTACAAGCATACAAGCTCATGGTTTAAAAAAAAAAAACTAAATCTTGGGACATATGGCGTTGGAGTTCTAACCTATCTTAACCTGTCGTGGCCATATCTTAGCTCATCACAACTCCGGGTGTCCAGCAGACAAATTTGTTTCGAAAATTTGGTGTGAGTGCCGCCAACGGGCCCTGGAAGTATACGTTGTATATAGGATATTTCCAGGACCGGTCTGGAAACTGCCAAATGTCCTGGAACCTGCCAATACCCATCAGAAATGGTCCTGGAAACTGACTACTGACATGTTTATGTGTATATATCTATCTATGTATATCCTGTGCTGCCTTAAATGTGCCTTAAAAGCTTCAACGCGCGGATGACGATAATGCGAATAGCCATGTCGTTAATGAGAGGAGGAATAGGTAAATATGGAGAAAGATTTTAATGGACAAGTTCCTTACTGAAATAAGTAAAGCTCAAACTTTGAGTAGCATGCATTATTCATACGCCTTGGGCTTGTTATTACCTTTCGTTTCGAAATATTCATTCACTGAGGCAAAAGCCACTCGTTTCCGTAGAATGAAACTGTTTACGACTTTATCGTTCCTATCATTGATACTCTTCTGCAGTTTCATGACTAGAGAATTGGCCCATTTCCGCAGGCTCCATATAGGTACCCACCCATTCACTTGAGCCTTTATGGTATATCACGCCGGACGCATGTCGCTCTGAAAAATCAGTGTTGCCATATTCATTTTTATTAGCCCTGTGGGATACCGTGGCGTGGTGAATAGTTTGAGTCTTTTTTTCTTGTGAACAATTAACTGACTTCCCTAGTAGAAATTTTATTAAAAATATCGAGGATCTGTCTAGGTCCCATCTGGGTCTGCATTGGCCCGGTGGGGACCTAACTAGGTTAGGGCTCTGTGCTTACGATAGTAAATTTCTAGTAGGGTCGTAGCGCGAGTCTTTGGGTTTTTCTTGGTCTTGTCTTATACTTTTATCTTTGTGTTTTATTCATTCCTTTTCTTTCGCAATAACTATTCTTAAGAACTATGCTGGAAGCCGCAGCAGATCTGGTCTAACCTTTGTAATAAAATTCCTACTATAACTAAACATCAACACGTCTATACGGTATCTCGTGAAATGCACATGTCGCTTATGAAAATTAATGTGTCGAAAATTCATAATAATTTATAGCTCCCTCGATTGCCACCACTCGTGCGAGTATTAGGGTTTTCTATACTGAGCGTAACAAAAATCGAAAAGACGTTGACATTATTAATTCTTTTTCTATTTTGCGGTCATTATTCATTTGTTAAGAACCTAGCTAACGATCATTATTCGTATAGGTATTATTGCCTATAACACTCAATATGATTTTCTCATAAATACTAACGTTTCACTGTTCAATGGTAACTGATAAAAATAGAAGCTTTAAGGAAGCTCCGTGAGCTTACGTAATAGCTCGTGGTATAAATCGAAACTCAGAACGAACTTTTCTTACTGTATCGAAATTCAGGTAAGTATGTATCTTCCTCGTTATTCCTAGACTTTTCCAATATCCAAAGCTATTTGGGTTTACCTATGCTTTGTCGGTAGCTTGTCGAGAATTTACAGGGAAGTTCATATGTTCGAATGACCCTTGCCATTGCTAATCTCGTAAAGATAACCCCCCGTACGTACTGTCGAGCTTTCACGGGACGCACTGAAAGGGACATCCGTGTGCTGAATTACTATGGAACACTGTGAATACCGAACGTGAACTAGATTCTAGTGTGCATACCTAGTGTGTTTACTATGGAGGTAACTGTACCGTTCAACTATTTAGTATTTACCGCAGCAGTATTTGCTATTTACTGTTTAGGAACCTAATCTAACTTAGAAAGGGTTTAATCCTCCGTATTACAATGTTTTTTATTCTAACCTAACCTAGTATATTACTCGAATATCAAAAATTTAGCACTGCAAACTTACACGGGTATCCCATGTATAAATCTATGATATATATATACATATATAAAATACATTGACTACAGACAAACCTGAAAACTCGTGCTGTACGGAGAAAAGGGATTTGTGGCCGAATACACACTGCCTGGTGATGCTTACTTTATGTCTATCTTTCTCTTTTACTCTTGCATTCGACAGTGAGCTACAGAAGCACTATTTTCTAGCACTTCGACTCTTCACAGTAATTCCCTAGTCACTGCACTCGAACTGACTGAGACGGAGAGCGTATAATTTTTTGGCACTCTTTTCGTACTCTTGCATTCACCTTTCGTCATTTCATACCGGTATTGTATGACGTTACGTATGTACATACCGTATAAAGCTAGTGTAAGCGTGGGTATATGTGGGACCATAGTCGTAGAACCAGAAATTTTTCGAGCAATTTTTCTTTCTCAACATTTACATTTCGTGGCTATCCTCGCACGGGATATCCACTGGGATAGAGAGCATAAAATTTTCTGGCATACTCTTCATACAGTTTCATTTAAATTGTGCATTCACTGAGTCGCGCAAGCCTGACACAGAGCGGGCAATGTCTTTCCAATTGTACCGTACGTTATAGTTACATGTCTCTTTGAATAGTCTCTTCCTAATATTTATGGACTCGAATTTTTAACACCGTCTCTTCTTTTAGACACTTTTCATATGCTTTTGGGTTCACATGTATATTTGTGTAGTTTACGTGGGTACGCGAATAGTATTATGTATATTATCTGTTTCGTGGATGCCGCTCGGGCCGATTTATGGAGACTCCGCGCATTTGTCGACGGATCAAAGGATAATTTATACCAAATGGCTACAGGTGTACAAGGTCGGGTTATTGTTCGGTTACGATAGACAACATTTTGCGATCCAATTCGGTTATCTGGAGCTGGTCGAAACGCGAGTGAAAAATTCAAAATCTCGACAGAAATCTCGACGGAGAATCGAGCCTTTGGGTCTCGTAGGGTCACGGTTTATTCGTCTAAATTTTCTCAGCCAATGAAATCGAAGGAATGGAGTCATATATGTGTGGCACTGGCGCTTTTAGGGAGTCGTTTTACCGAATGTCCGGTTGCGTTGAAATCGCTGATCTCGTACTACCTTTTAAAGAGTTTTCGTCCGACAAATAACAATTTAACGATCACTCACGATAAACAATTTACACACTGAGAAACGTATGTTATCACTGGGCCAATTTTTAGCCTGTCTTCCAAAAATCACGCTCCTGTGAGAAACTGCTTTGTTGCTTTGTCGAGTGGTTATTTTTTTTTGAAATTCTATAGCTACACTTTGGCTTGCAATCGGCAACATGAAGATTTCGATTTCGTGTTCCTTCGCTTTTATGTGGCAAAAGAATGAAAAAAAAATGGGCTATGACTCTAGGCGACGAACCAACCTATTTTTTTTTTAATTAAATTGATTTTCGTGATACGTATATCCAACGGCTCGACATTCACGCGTGCAATTTAAATTTCAAATGTGAATTACCTGATAACATTAAAGCCATCTGGAACGCTTTGCATTTTTTTTTTTTTTATCAAAGTCTAATTTTGAAATTTTGTTTTCGTGATTTCTGGGCGGGAGTAACATATGTTAGTATTTTTTGACATATCGTGGATGGTGTGTGTATTACGTAATTGCTCGATATAGTACCTAAAAGAAGATTGTATGTACTTACATAGGAAACTTAATCTTTCGCATGGAAAAGCCAACCAAAGTTAGTAACCCCAGTCCTTACAGATTCACAGCCTTTATTTTTGGCGAACAAGAGAATCTCATCTTCCTCAAGCGTAATTCATTAATGCATGTTGAAATTACTGTCAATCCAAAGTTATCTCGAACGTTTTTACATGAAATTCTAGCTCTTGGCGTTCTTCAATGCAATTCGATAGCTTCGTCCTCCTGTACATTCAAAACCCTAGACCGTGTGTAAACTTTGTATACAAGATCTAGTACATTGTGGTTCGTGAATTGTTGCGAAGCTTATTCCATAGTATATACACAGTGACATATAATGAACCTAGAAACTACGATCTTGCATCGTGCTGTACATACATACATATTTGTATATGAACCCAACTAATCTGTCACTGGATGCCACGGTCAGTCGCAATACGTTTCAATGGCGAACGATAGTTCCTCGTCGTAGGCGATAATCATTTTGTAATTTGACTAAGCTGAAATTACGAAATTATTGAGAAATTTCAACGAGTCTGCCAGGAGTGCACGAGGGTTAAAATACGTATAAGAGTCAAAGGAGCACGATTCGAAAATTTCCAGCAACAAATTGTACCGTGAACTCGTGCATAATGTAATACAGCGTATATAGTCCCTGCACACCCATATCGTTCCTACTAGTAATACAATATTTTCACAGACTTCGCACTCAGTAATATCGCGAAAAATTTCTGAAAATAATGAATTATTTTCAGTTTATAACTTATCTGAATTGACACAGTAAAAATGTTATCTATCGTAAACTCGTTGAAACTAACAATTTTTCAATCCAATTTTTACCATTATAGATGTCAATTTCCACAGTACGTGTCTTACCAGTGAGACATCAATGGCGGGTAGGATCTTAATTAATTATATTCGCATAGAGGCGACGGGCCAAGTGGATTCGTAATTTCCTATAATGTACCATTTTGAAATCCCCCAGTAAATTGATAGAGCAAGGCATTTCTAAAGTCTACCATGTCTATTTATGTAATATACCCGGAGAAACATTAGTAAGATTACAATGAACTCACACAGGCAATGTCAGGTTATTCGCTTGATTATAGTAAATAGCAAAACGACCAACTATAGAATCGCGTCATTCACCTCAGGCGGAGTTACGATAGTCATTCTCATTGTTTGATGGTAATGGCATCTCTGTGGTTCCTGACCCCACTTCCCATTGGTATCTGGCGCTCCTTTATTCAGCAAATAATGGAACACGCAGTTTTATGGGGTTTAAGATAGGTAACGAAATGCATAGTACATTATTCTTGTCTCTTTTGTGTCTTCTTATATCTCGACTTTTTATTGTACACTTTGACGAGCGCTACACTCATTTCCTTCTTACGCCATTGAGAATACCTTTTCATCGAGCTTGACACTCGTATACATAATACGGTACGTAAAGGTCAATCTTTACCGATAGTCATTCCCTCTCTTCCTGTTCCTCACTTCAGCCTGCTAGCCCCCCAAGTACATTAAGGACTGGTTTAAATTATAGGGCACCGTGATTGACTTTACGCTGTTAATAACCAGAGCATAACGAACTCCGATGTACTAAAGAGGTCGTTGTGCGCGTACGGTAGGATTTTACATGTTTCACTGAGCTTTACCTTCGATCGGAGTCGCCATTAACGACTGCCTGAATATTCTTGTTGAATAATCAATAAAGATCGATTCCATAAATTTCTTTAGCGAGGCTCGTTGTAAATCATTACTGTGGTTCAATTTCAATGGAAATCAATTGGCTTTATCATAGAGACTCCAATTATTCTGATCTTTCTTCAAAGCGGCGGCACATACCTTTGTCCTAAGTTTGCCCTAATTACATTCGCCAGCTTCTACGGATCTGTATCAGTTACTTCATCGAAGCACGCACACTGTCGCGGATGAATATCCACGCGAATTTTATGCGGCTCTGCTTCTACTTATTTTTGTAAAATTTATGTCGCGTACTTGGGACTTCTCGAATCGACCTGCACGAGCTTCTTCATTTGCTGCTAATGCATTGCGCACGATTACGATAGGGGAAACTCGTTATCGTAAAATACTTTTGAAATAAGGCATATAAGAGGTAATGCTGTTTGCACGGCTGGTACTCATATTACCGGGTACGACAAAGTGTAGGTACTTGGGTTCGTGCAGTATTATGTAACTGTACGATAAGGTATGTGCTTGTCCATTAGATAATTGTCGTATCGATTAGCGTGTGCATAATTTATTTGGTTATGGTGGTATTTCGTGGGGGGAGCGGAGGTGGGTAAAGACTGGCAATTTTTTCACGATATTTTATACTCGTGAAATTGTTTGGAATTAAAATATAAGTATTGCGAATGAAAAATGTGAAATTTCAAAATTTGTAATTTATTTTAGGTTTTTGATATTTTTATCATTCTTTAATGTGACAAATGTTGAGATGCATTTTGGTCGAATCATATTTTAACGTATTTGCGTACCTTGTGTAGTATGTCCTATTAGAGTACTGTATTAAGGTGTTTTTTAGAGGCAATTAATTTTTGGTGTGTAAAGTCTTTTTTTTTTCTCACCAGTACGGTTAATTACGTGAGTTAATGACATTGAGTAAGGTGAAGTGTATTTTGTGCTTTTTCGAGGTACACATTAATGTTAACGTATGGTAGGTGGGACACGAATCACTTTTTTTTTTTTATAAGCAATACTCGACTTCGGCTCGTGCCGCTGTGTTACTTGTGCGACTCTTGCGACCAACTTCACCGCCTGCCTATAATGTTCGCTTTCTCGCACTCCTATCGCAAACTACTATTATCCTACCAATTGTCATTGCCGTGCGATACATCAAGTGAGTCTTTGTGGAATCGATTTATTTCATGGAAATCAAATAATATCATTGTGAATTTTCAATAGCTTCTTGAGGTACATGAACCACGAGCGGAATTTTTGAATTATTATGAAAAAAAAATATATATTGTTAAATTCAAGAGATTCGAGTAACACACGTATAGTACATGGAACATATGAATTATAGATAATTGCAATGGAAAAAAATCTAATTGTCTTCTAAACTTTCCCTTCAGTAATAAAAGAAAGTGTATCTGCAATTGACATGCGACGCATATTTACCCATCAGCAATCTTATATTCGAACATATAAATTCTGAAGCGGAGTATCAAATTCCGAGCGCCATCTGATTCTAGTTTGGAAAAAAATAACTTGCGATTTATAAGGAACCTTTGGAGATATTTGCATATAGATAGTCGTTGGAGGAACTTGCTGTTAGATGTTATATAAATTATGTAAAATGACACGTGTGCAAGTTTCTCCATTAGGAAATACGAGTGGACGTGTTTTATTTGAAAGTCAAACGTATCTCACACTCAGAATGCACTAACTGCATTACGTGTATACGTGCACTTTATCAATCGTACATAATTTGTATCTTGTGCATCGTGGTGCTTGCTATACATATATATTTTAGAAATATTTTTTAAGCATAGATTAATTGTATAAATATACAGTAGCAGAGTGATATTTATGTATAGGTATGAAAATAGTAAACACCCTATAGGGATATACACGGAAGTAAAAGTATATTTGTATAAATTTTGGTGTAAGTAAAATGTACGTATGTTTTAAAAATTGAAATATTTTTCAGAATGTGAGTTATTACATGAATAAGGGACGTTTTTTGCAATTTAATAAAATTTATTGCTATCCACGCCTGATGAGGAATTAACATTTGCCTAATTGAACTGAAAATGATGAATTACTTATTATAACGTCGTATGACGAACCTTAATGTCGGACTATAGAAAGCTTTAGGCTTTGTAAAATGTCTTGAAGGCCCTGTCACTCCACTCCCTTCGCTGTAACTCGTTCGAACGAACGATTATCGGGACGGTCACTAATCACGTGGAAAATATAATGTTCAAGGTTGTGATATTAATAGAGGATGAGGGAGACCCTTACGATGTACTTGTGCATTCGTTTATATGCTGAAACACGAGCAGCTGATATTTTGAATGAAGAAAACATATGCGCGAACAGGTTCTTGGGAAATGTTCTGCATATGGAATTAGTGCAAGGTCAAATTTTTGAGTAAACGTTTTTTCGCGTTATCGATTATTTAAGAACATGTTACCTTCAAATTATTCAGTATATATATAAGCAATGATACAAGTTTATTAATATTTTATACAGTTTCGTGAATACGAATATATTTACAACTTTCCACCAAGCACAGTTTATTTCAGTATACATTTTGAAGTATGGCAATTTTCGTTATTATACAAATTATGAACTTATCTTTTACGAAGATCCATTAGTTGTGCTCGTAGAAATTGCTTACGCAGGAAAAAATTAAATAATGATTTTCCTAGAATCTCTTATCGTAAAATCGAATGACACTGTACGTCGGTATAGTGTCGATGAATAAGAGTGTTGATCAATATCTGATGATCGATTTACGATGTATGTACACATATGTATATATATACATACGTATATCGATTTCCGATAATGGGTTGAAGCTGCTTGGACTTTACATATATTTGGACAACCCCCGCATCATCTCTCTACCAAATTCATCCAGGACGTACTGATTGGCTTATTTATTTTTCGAACGATCAAATAACTCGGCTGCTTTTTCCTCTCGTCGACAAATCACCGACATGGCTATTTCCGCTTGTGTAATTATGAGCGTCCCTCGGATCGAAAATTCTTGAATAAAAATCGGAACGTCTGGATCGCTTTTTTCAGGAAGTTTCTGCTGATTAAATTGAACAGTTTCTGCCTTTTAAATTGAACGGTTCAATGAGAAATATTGAAACGAACTTGACGAATGGCCATTATTTTATCGTGCGTGGTTTTTTCTTTTTTAATTACGAAATAACTATTTTAATTTTTTTAAATACTATTTAAATACGCAATCAACAAGGCAAAACTGTTAGGTTTATTTCTTCTGCTATTTTTCTTGTCGTTCCATTGTTCCAGTTTTTCCACGGTAGATGCGATCCTAGGAAAGTCAAACAGTTTCTGCTGCTGATACTTGTGAAATTACTGGCTCTTCCTGTCAGAGACAGACTGGCGAATAAAGTAGAAGATAACTATTTTAGTATTTTTAGAATTCGTTAAACTCTTTATTTTTATTTTTTTTTCATCTATTTCTGGACGATACTCAATCGCTTTGTCTTTCACAATTAGTACGTGAAGACAAATACCAAAACCTCGAGATTTTCATTGTGCATCATTAAATTTTCATTTGTTTCAGTAAGATTGCATTCCTTCGAAATGATCTATGCTTTTCGTTAATATTGTAAGAAATGCTTCAAGAGCTACTCTGAAAACGTTTATAGAATATTATAAATTATAATAAAAACTTCAAAAAAAAATTCAGCAAAGGTTTATGCGTACGAAATAAGTTATTTCATGGTGCATGCGAGCTGTCGAGGTTTTCCTCGAACCCGAGAACGAGGCTGAAAACTATCAGATGAGAAGTTCAATCAGTAATTTTGTGGTTTAAAAAAAGTTTATTTGCCACGTGACCTTTCGTTGCTATTAAAAAAATAAAAATGACCTTCGATTGTCAGCTGTTCGTTGACGAACTCAAATTGTTCAACTTTGTCCAATAGTTTTAAATAACCCTGTATACACGAACATCGAAGTAAAATTAAAAAGAAGATTTACGTAGAAAAATGTATCCTTCAAAGGGAAATTCTGTTGAATTTCATAAAAAACTTGAGTCTCTTCGCTATCACCTCATATCTCTGCCAGTCATCGTTTCATTATTCGCTATAAACCACACAGTGTGAACTTCGAAAATGTCACGTCTATTTCTTTAATAGCGAGAGTGAAGCGATGACGTTAAACCGTGAAATTCGAGTGTAATCGAATTTTTGAAGAAAAATTCAAAACATAAGCAACATATGCAAGTATGGTACAGACATAAAACACACGGTCTACGACGTCCTCCTTGAAGAGGCTAACGATAGATCCTATTAAGGATTAGGGAGTTGTGTATAGAGGGCAAGAGAAGAAAAAGTCTCAAGAGGGCTGTAAAGTCAAGGACGTTAAGTAAGATACGGGGTAAGAAAAGTGACGTTGAAGTGGCTAAGGTGTGACTGAAAATAGGGAATGGCGAGATCACCCGAAGATGCTCGACTAAAGATTCGCTTCCGGAAGGCCAACCTCGACCCTGACCTATATAATCCGTTGTCGAATCGAATCCATACGTATATGTGTATACAGACATATAGTGAGCACGCCCATTTCCATTGTATCCACTATACCTATCTATATGGGTATAGTGCATGTATATGGCGGTCTACCTATATAAACGCGACTGTACCAAATGGAACTAGTGCGCAGATCCCCGAAATTCTGTCAGTCGCTAAACGTGCCCTGCGGTCGAACTGGTATTTTTCTTTCATCTGGGAACAAGACGCTTCTAAATTCGCAAGGCTCTTCTAAATTCCAGTCAATTTATCATTTTGTATTACCAAATACCATCTTGATAATATATTGCGTTTTCCTTGGTAATATCAATGACTTTACTTTGAAATACAAAAATTTCCAAGCTCTCATCTTCGTGAAGGAGCAAATATATCTTATTGATTTGCATCTTTTTTAATGATCTTAAAACGTCTAACCTAGGCCTAACCGTGGTATGACTTTCCTGTTGGTAAAACGATACTTGCGGATGGGACTGGTTTGGAACGTAGCTCTCTCGCAGAGGTTTATCTTTTCCGGCTGACCTGGTTCTCCCGAGAGCAATGCTGAACTTAATGGTTCACCAAAATGTCAAGATATTTACTGTGCTATCAGATAACGCTTTTCCTATACAGTGAAGCTCTCAATTTCAATAGTCTATTTCGTCCATTATATTCGGTGCTATTGGAAATTAATCATCTTTTTAATCCTTTTCATCCATCGAGATTTTTATCCTGCAGATAATCGCGTTCGCCTGCAGCACTGCTTGCTTCGTGATGTAATATACACTATGGACACGTGTGGAAACGACGTCAAAGATATCAACGGTGCGGTCCAATAAGAGTGTCTTGTCTTACTCAGGATCCGGTTGCTGGACCAATTCCAGCCACCATTGTCGACTTCCTCTTGTCATCATCCAGCCGCTTCTCTGATTGTTCCACCAGCTTTGTCTTCTCTTGTTCTCACCTTATCATCGTTCGATTATTCGAAAGAGCCAACTATAAATTGCTAAAGGTGCGAGTAACCTCGTTGGGTGTAACATATAACGTAATAATAATAATAATAATAACTTGAGGACTTGCACCCATCTGAAGATACTTAAATAATAAAATATTCGGGTTACATCTAGTAGGAAATTGGGCATGGAATTTTAACAAGATATTTTTATCTTTTATCTGGACCGAGATTTATCTTTCCCTACGTCAACAGAGTTATTAACGTTGCAACTTATTCCTCCTTTCACTCGACACATCACGAGTCCTTTAGACTTGTAAAATTAAAGGGTTAATTCACATTGATACTAGGATGGACGTATTAGGCTAGTTCAAAATGATCCTTTGAAATTAAATTAAATGAATTACGTAACAAAGGTACGTTCGATTGCTGGGATTCTCTGTAAACAATTTATACGTGATCGACATAGAAGCTGACGCAATTTTTTTAGTGAGAGATGTAAGGGAGGCATGTCAGGTAGAGAGATACGTCGAAACCACATGTGCCTTGAATACACGCATGGTTCCGAAGGAAACTTCACTAAAGCACTTATATTTCTCTACGTAATGTCATTTGAAATTAGCTCTTCCGTGAAATAATATCCCTAGGATATACATATGTACATATACATCTAGTATATACATATGTATGTATTGTAAACAAGCGTATCGGCCCATAGGCGTAGCCATACTACTATACCCAACTATGACTACCCAATGGTAAGACTCAAAGCGCGTGCAATAAAGCTTACCTTACAAGTTGCTTCTAACTGGAGCCACTGAGCTTTTACCTTTTTGCCGGAGGCTGATGGCGCTTTACGATTTTGCGTGTGAGACAGAGAAAAATGAAAAACTTTTGAGAAAGGGTCAAAGAACGAAAGTGCAATGGGTCAGAGAATGTTATATTTTTATAATAACATATGTATACATATATGTATAAAGAGCTTTTAATTGACGGGAAGTTTTAAGCAGTCACGTGTTGTGCAATTTTCAAGTATTATATTGTATATATATTTTCTGAAGTATCACAGTAATCTCCACTGTGCAATTGATCCACGATAAGATCGATGGATTCTCGTGAGCTGCGTGCGATAAGGGCTCAAGTATAAATCCAATTTTACATGAAAGCTCACTCAGCTTTCAAAGCCGATTCTTACTCCACGTTAACGCGGGGTAGTAGCACTCCTCGGGATCATCCTTCAGCGCTCTTCCAAACTGGCATTTCCGCTCTTGATCATATCCGACTGTGTATTTTTCCTCGATTTTCTTCGCCAATTGGAATCACTCGGCTTTTTTTTTAACGGCAATCACTCTCACACGTGACGACATTGTAAATTTATTTTCGATCCGGTCGACGGTCTACGACTGCATACAAGCCATTATCAAATTCTTACAGGAAAACCCAACTGATTGACGCGAATACGAACGACAGCGATCGCTTGAAATTTACACGCGAGGCACGATCCTTTAGGCTCTCGTTTTTTCAAGGTATCGGGAGAAATTTTCTTTTACTTAACGGTGCCCCTCGCCATTGGGCTTGAATCTCCGGCGTTATAGTACCTATGTATATCCCGGCACCCATACTACACAATATTCCAATCCTTTTTTGGAGGCATTGTATTGCCATGCGAGTTCAATATACTCTTTTTGCAATTATATTTACATACAGATCTGTCTGCATCCCAAGCACATATCTTATTGCATGTATATGATTATATATGTAGATGCATCTATAGATCGATATATCTAAAACCTTCATCTCTGGTATATTGTATGAATATCTTTTGAAACCTAACCTAGATATATTTCCAATATATATTGAATTGTCCTATCTTGTAATCTTAGGCACTTTAGCTCAATTCGTTTCATCTTTTTTTTTTTTTTTCTTTAATAATAATAATCTCTGCCTCTCGGGTGTCAAGTTCTTCTGTGTTGCTTCTCCTCTAATCATCTTCCTATTATTGGAAACTCTCGGAAACTCGGTAAGGGTACTTCAGTGCTACGTGAGAATCTACAACCCTTCAGCATCAATGTTATTATACAGTACCGGCAGATAGTACTCGACCCAAGATCGAATTGTAGGAATCTATAACGTCACTCTTGCAGATAAAGGAGATTCGTAGTGAATGCGATTTTACGAGCATCAAATACGTAATCGTTAACCCGCGATGAGTTTACGAATGAAAAATTCGCTCGGCTTGCTTTTGCCGACGCATAGGAAATCAATGAGAATAAATGAATAATTGTATGAGCTTATACAAGTGATTTCGTTAGTATCGAAAAAAAGGGATATTTGAATATTTTTAGTTTTTGAAAGTTGGATGTCCACCGGGGTCGGATATCTCGTTATATTATTGTCATTGGGTCAAGATCTCTCGATTATATCGGTAACCTGTCAAGCGAAAGAGATTATATATCAATAATCTTCGCCGCTCTCTGCTTCGCATATAGAGTATATAGACTATTTATTTTGGGGCGGTTTTATATGATTCGTGGATTTTATCTCCCGGTCAGATATATTAGGTATTGTACATTTATTATTAACGAATCCAAAATTGTTTCTGTCCTTTATAACGGAACGAGGTTAATTGATTATTTATTTTTCTATTAACATCATTCTACGTTACATAAATACGAAATTGAGTATCATTGCATACGTGAATCTGTATACGTCATCATACCACATGGTGAATCGAACAGAGCAAATAGGCGTCTCGACAATCGCTATATGTGAACTTTTCCTGCTCATTTTTCTTGTTTACTTGTTTCCTTTTCGATTCAATGGCCCTGTCCATTTTTTTTTACGGATGCCATTACGGCTAGGGACGCTATTCACGGTTCCCTTTATCTTTCATCTCTCTTTCTCCACCCTCTCTCTCCTTCCCCCTCTTCCTCTCACTCTGGCTCTTTCCCTCTCATTCATTCATTCATTCTCTCCCTCCACCCCTCTCCCCCCGCTCCATCTCTTCCCTCTTTCTCCCTCTCCCTCCCCTGCGTAAATAACCCTACTTGACCGTGGTTTCTCCTTTTGCTGAGTCCAACCCGCGAATTCCAAAGGAGCGTTGAGAATAAATTGACGTTTCGTTCTTGGGGAAGGTAGATAGTACATATGTATATATATATATGTATATATAGTTAAATCCCTTGGGTTTAGTAATCCGTTTAATTATAGAGAAGAGGCTGCTTCGACGAAAAACTTTTGATTATCTCATTAGGAGGTAAGAAAGTGTATTAACTGCGCAAGGGAGGGAAAAGTGACCTAATTACTCCTTTTTTGTACCTTCTTAATCTTCGTTCTTTTTTTTTTGACAGAGAAGAAATCAATCTACTTTGGTTCATCTCTATTGGGGAAGCCCGATTAACTTTTCGTGAATACATGGGTCGCGTTGAACAACAATTTCATGTGAATTGAACGCGTTTTACTTCCGACTCAATACACTTCCTGTATTCTACTTGGTGACGTCACAGTGACTGATATTTTCTAGCCAGTGATCTACTACAGTTGATTCACGAGGAAAATGTCTTTGACGTCTCATGAATGGGGGTCCTGTCATATCCAGAAGATCGCACGTGGCTTTGAATAAAATTTGTACAACGTAGTAAAGCGTTGATGGATATGAATTAAAATATATGTCAGAAAATAAGATAAGGGCAAAATTAAATCTTATGCCATTGATTCCTTCGTGGAATTGACTTAACGTTGCTGCATTAATTTCAAAATAATTCATTCGAATTGCACTAGACGAATTTGTACTGTGAATTAAACTTCTGACCGACATAAACCAAATTATAATTGCAAATATTAAATAATCCAATTGCAGTCAGCTCACTAGTCAATTTATAAAAAATTAGAAAATAAACTCCAATCCACTAGAGAAAAATCTCCAAAACCACAGTTCGCGGTGCTTGGGAATCAACCATTAAAATCCATTAGGAGCATTATTTTTGTGATCGATAGTTTCGACGTTTGTTAATCTACCACTGAATATACTTTATCCCAGTTAATCGACCGCATCGTGTAATTCAGCCTCCAAAATGATTCTAGCGCGAGTATGTACTCGAAACTCCATTACGATCGATGAATGGAATTACATCGTTCACCGAGAGCGAAGCAAATAACGGAAGTTTCGTTTCGACAAAACAGTAAACTCGAGGGCCACATAGTAGATTTCTGAAGGTTTATCAGGGTTTACACAGGAGCAATGGTGAAACTGGCCCCACAACTTTATCCAGGACATTTTGTCTCTGGATCCTTAACCCGTGCGACAATGGCTGTTAATTGCGATAACTGGGTGAACTGCACTAACCGTTATACTCGGGTTATCCGTAGCGAGAGAATACGAATAGGAATAACAATTATAATCAGTTCCACAGAGAATATCGAACCTGGAAGTTATCTTGAATTAGCTTCACTTGCCAAAGCGTTATTTCTAAGTTCCCGTAACGATAGTACCGATTTGGTAAATCGTAACGTTCAGGTAACTATTGTACTGTTTTACGTATTTACTTTGTATCGTGTAATTTCGACTGATTTCAAGACCAGAAGAGCTGAGAATGCTTAAGAAATATGAAAATTTTTTTGAATCTGTCAAATTGTTGCATAATTAGTAATTAATAAAAATGTAGTTTAGGGAAAATAACTTTGTCCTCTAAGTGATAGTCTTCGGTTGGGATCCGACATTTTACGGAAGTTGCTGATTGTTAACTCGGTAAATGTTTACTGTTGCGTAACTGATGAGGGATGCATGTCTATAATGCTAACTACTTTGTTCAGTCTAATGCAAATGGGCAGACAGTAACTTTATTTGTGGAAGAAGCGTGATTTTAATTGAGATGGGAATTTTTGTTTCCCTACAGCACGATTAATTATCGCGGATGTCAGGTAATTGTGCTCTCGTGACACTGAAACGCGACAGGCTCTGGCAGAAAGTTTCATGTTGGATAAACATAATACTGCATGCAGAGTGTTTTAGCTGCAATAAATCTTTCAATAGACTGCAAAATAAATGTAGGAATTTATTAATTACTATTCAAAACTTTATTCTGCATATCGTGGGTCGCGGAGATGAAATTACGACGAAGGTAATAAGATCGAAAGCCATCATGTAATATGCAGACTAATTTTCAATTATGCTATCGTGCACCAATATTATAAACTGGAATATAAATGTTTGTTTTCAGGATAAACCACTTTTTAAAGCTTATTTTTCATCAATTATGGCCGTGCAGCACGCGGATAATCCCGCTTCATTTAATTTATATGATATTGGATCAAAGACCCATTAAATTGTTCGCCAGTAGTCAGTACGCGGTAGAGAGGGATGTCGGAGAAATGTGGTCTAATTAATTCGAAAAATATTTTGTTGACAGTGAAATATCGTTTTTCGATTAAACCTCCCTAATAAGTAATGCTCCGCGAGTTATTGGCGAATTAAAGTTTCGTCGAAATCACACCCCTGTTACACAGCATACGTCACTACGACAATGGCAAAGTAATACCAGCCCTGATGAGCTGGTTTCGAAATTTAGGTGCAAAAGAGGAGCGTAGAACGAAGCAAAAGAAAAAGCCTTGAACTCGCTGCAAAATAACCGAAGTGAAATCTGTGTGTATCAAGAAGAAATCAATAAGCCAACCTGGAAATTAGCGCTCACATGCGTATTCTCAGTAGTAAACAAAACTGTGCGCATGTAGTACGTATAGGTATGCAAGGAACAGGGGGTGGTGGGTGATGAAACACTTGAAAATCGTGCAGTACATTTTGATCGAAGTATTCCGATAGTGAAAAATAGTTGGAAAACTGGAGCAGGTAATACGACTGGGTAAAACTCTCGTGGTTCTCAGTCGGGAAACTTTAAAACTTGGGGATAAAAGTTGGCGTATTTCCATAGAAGCGTGTGGCCAGCCATTACTACCCTGGGAGGTTGTAGTTCGTGTCTGTTATCTTACGTGGGCAGATGAAAGCGGTGAACTAGCAGTGGTGCAACAAAATTGCAACTAAGTCCTATTTTTTTTTTTTCCTTTGTAATAGGACGTCTACGCTCTTGCACGACTAGGCAATATACCTAGTCGTTAGGCTTCGATTCACGGTAAGGATGTCATTGAACTTTAACGATACTTTGCAGCTGATGAACTGTTTACAGAGAAGAAAAAAAAAATTCATATTTTATATCCTAAAGAGATTTCTAACGACGATACGAATAAGTTGGTAGCTACTGCGCTGCGCACTAGTTAAATGAGGGCTAAATTTTTTCAATGTTTTTTATAAAAGGAAATGCATTAATTGACAGCAGTGAAGCATGATTTGTATTACAGCACGTGTCCTTAACCTAGAGAAACATTAATAATCGTAGACCAATTTTCAAAGTTTCTTTGAAAAAACTCATCGAAAATGTGTACCTTTATGGAAGTTAGCATTGGTCAGTTAATGCTTTAGCAAATACACTGCTATTAATGTTTCTTTGGGTTCAGGACAACTGCTATAATTCAAATCGTCCTTCACTGCCGTCAATTAATACATTTGACTTTGTAAAATTCATTTTAAAAATTTAGCACGTGTTTTACTAGGGTGCGGCGCAGTAGCTACAATAGCTTTAATCATTTGAATCATCCAATATAGGCACTTAACGATTCACCAATGTATACTCATTGATCTATTAATAATAGAATTGATTAAGTGCAAGTGTACCAGAATACTGCCTTGAAACTGTGTAGTTAGTGTTTAGAAAATTTTATAAGCAAATTATAAATAATATTTGACTGGCATATACTGCGTCAATTATTGAATGTTCTTTTGTTTATTGATCTATTGAGGAATTTTTAAATGAGAAACGTACATTATAAGTATTATAACACTATGTTAGACTTGGCCAAGTTCTATACACGAGAATACGTTATTGTTTCGAAACTAAAGAGAAATAGGGGATAGTTAGTTTGCTGAGTATACTGCGCGGTTCTATACGAAGTCATGATTGCATAAGATCAGCAAGGTTTGAAGACGGTTAAGTTTCGAAGTTACGTCAAATACACTCTGCGAAAAAAAAGATCGTTGAAATACTAACAGCTTGGATGGAGTAAAGAGAAATTTTCTTCCAGTGAATTTTATTTCTATCAATTACAATGAAGTTAATTGAACGAAAGCTTTGCTCTTCTCTCAACTTCATCCCGTAGCTCTAAGAAACCTCGTCTGATTGAATTCATTCGACTGTCGCTACATGTAAATCAATTGAGCAAGCAACCGAGAGTAATTGCTTTGATTATTTCATATGTGAATTAGAGAAACTATATGTGCTGTGATTTTGATTCGAAATTTTAATCGAATGATTATACACCCGGACAGGAAATGAATTTGAGATGGATCTAGAAAATGTGTTTCTATATTTTCTTATTTTATTACAGTTTTTATTCAAATGGATTACGTATGTTGTTTCCCCATCTGCAACCGCATAATTGAATCGAATAGGAAGTAGAGGTGTTGGAATACATTTAATAGTCTATTTGCATCACATTTGTAATGGCTTTTAGTTATGAAATAATATAGCAACAATATACTTTTCCGATCAAGCATAAAAACACTTGACAAGCCAAAAACATTGTCGGTTTAGCTTTCGGCTTCTGCGATCAAATTAAATTTCTCTGTTGCTGAAATTAACGACCCCAAAGGCCTTAAAGCCGAGTTCATCCGTCTGGAAATTTAATTCAAGTATCATCTACGCATTAATGGATCATGTACTTGCAATGTGGCTATTGCGGGATGCTTGCCATTTAAACAGGTTAGCTAGAAAATTGACCTTTGACAGTTACATGTCTAATGTGGTTTAGAAACTCAAACTCGAAATACTAATGAGTTAGGGACTAATTAATTAAAAGTTCTCTACCAATTTTCCAGTTAGCAATCGTGGTTTATAACGTTCGTACAATCTGATGCATTCGTCGAAGCAAATTTAATCAATCGAGTTTGCGAACGAGAATCCCGCAGCTTTCAGCTTACATGAATTTACATCCAAATCGGAGCACGTGTCATTGTTTGTTTGATTACGCGTCACATGTCACGAAGCACATTGAGAGACGTTAATTGATAATTCGTTAATTTCTTGTATATTAATCACGTTTTATTAGTCGACATATTGATTATTATTACTATGTCGAGATACGATTCTGGGAATTGTCCTGTCAAACGCCATATATGCTTAATAACGTGACATTTGATTGTCTTCTAATTATTATTACCTATCTACAAGAATGTGTTCTCTCGTTTAATTTAATATAAAATAAGTAGCATATGATTCGATTCATCCCTTTCTGTATTTAAAGTCCATAAGTTCTTTTAGTTTCAATTAACCGTTACGACTAAAAGCTGACACTAATCCTCTACATTTTAAAATGTATCCTCGTTGTGTGGTTAAAAGTTATTCGATTAGCCTACTGATTTAACCCTTTCGCTATTGGCGGATTCTCCGCCGCGGTACTTCCGCAGAACGAACCGCCGCGATGAAACTGTGCACAGTGCTCCACCCCCCCCTTTCGTTTTGCCACTGTTGCCCTAACTTCTCTCTGGGACAACATTAATGCCTCTCAGTGTACATACATACATACAATACGCGCCATTTTATGGAGAGCGACTATAGTCGCCCGTGGTACCTTAGTGGCATCCGATGGAGGGCGACTGTAGTCGCCCGTAGTAGCGAAAGGGTTAAGCCAACACCAAACGGTAGAGAGATCATTATGTGCTTTGGCATGCGATCTCGAGGGACTATTAAATCGATAGCTAAGCCTAAAACTTTTCTCTGGAAACTCGAATCGTTAATCTAGAGTCCTCATCCGAATAGCCTGACTCTTTACGACGTTTTTTGTTTCACTTGTATTTTTTGTTCTTGTATGTGAAATATTTGAAATTTCACGAAATTCACTTGAAAAAAATTCATAATTATCATTCGATGTATAAGTAATTTGTTGCTTTTGTTTGTTTCAGGTAGGTGAGGAAACTCGAATGTCGAGTTCTTATCCATCGTGTAAGGAATAGTAGCTATTATTATACATATAATTTATATGCTACTTAATAAAATCATGACTGTCTTCAATGAGATAAAATTTTTTATTTATTTCCCGATAAAAATGTCACGGCATTGTCGGTAACGTCGCATTGCGTCTTTATAAAATGATTTTTCGCGGACCATTAACCAAGGAAATCATGAATCTCAATGTTATTCAATCGCCAAACTGCCGACGGACGATGCAGCATTGATACTGACAATAGTGTTTATGAAAAACACACAGAATCGTGATATAATCTGTTTCTATTGTTTTGTAATGTACTTCAGAATAACACTGGACGTTTTCAAGATCTTGTTGTCGTTCACTATTCAAAAGCTTTCATGCGTTAACGACGATATTCTACAGTCTCAAAATAAAGTCTTTATTACTAACCTGTTTGATAAAAAAGCAAAAGGAGCAGCCAATACAACAACAGTGTAGAACAACTTGTATTGCATAATTGCACGGTCTTGTGGAGGATCGTAAAAGAAAGGAACCATCGCATTAATTATTACTGAGCCAGCCGACAATGAGATTTTGAATTATAGAAGGAAGATGGAGGGCAGACAAAAAGAAGTTTCTGCCCACAATCTGATATTGGGCCAACAAAAAGCGTTCAAAGAGTATAGCCGGATCTCCGTTGTTCCAGTTCATTAGATATTTCCCATTATCAAAGAGAGTAACAACGTTATACAGTATACGGCTATCCGTGTTGTCTTACTTTTTAAAATGTTGCTTGTCCTCTTATACATATAGTATACATATATTCGATGTATAAAATTTAATAATTTATTTGTCGCTCTCAGAATATCTTTACATTCTACATTCAAGTGCGATCTGTTTATTCGCACGTATATTCGTTTCGTTGTTCGGTTTTACGTTCATACTTGACTTACTGTGCTTGTCTGTATATTCTCTCTTTTGACCCTGTAACCTGAAACCCTGAAATTTCGTGGATTGACATTCGTGATATCCACACACAGGAACTGCTACATTGCCGGCTTAATGTTTCAGGTCATCCTGTGACCCTTCACCTCTAACCTTATAACTAACAATAAGCTGATCGATTATTATGACTTGTCATGTATATATAAGTATGCCTATAGGTATACATTGGTTGTAAACGTTATTCGGTTATTCTTATAATTGTTGATAATTTCATTATTTCGTTTCCCTTAATTCGTGGTGAGTCGAAAGAAGTGGGTAGGTTGTACGAACAATTTGTATCTAGTAAAGGTATAAAGTTATGGCGAATTAACCCTTCGATTACCAAGCAGATTTTTAATAGTTTCATCGTGTTTTTTTTTTCTTTCTGATACTCGAGAAGTTAATGAGCAATATTCAGATAATTTTTTCTATACTTTATCGAATTCATTGGTTCTGCGTATATCGATTTACATACATATAGTCATTCTCTGGTATGTCAATTTCGCATTTTTGTTCTATAGAAGATATACATATAATTATTGTTCTAACAAAGAACACAGTTTTATTGGTCGTTGTATTTTCTTTCTCTGGTAATCTTACGGTGTTTTCGATCGATTAATTTGCAATCATCAAACGTGATGTGGGTGGCGTATAGTTGCATTTCCGCCCCCCCCCCCCCCGCAAGTACAAGCTTACAGTATGTATACTTTACATGCGGCGCAAAAAAATATCGACAATCGAAAATGCTATTAGTAAATACAAAGCAGCAGAATTTTTGTGACGATTAAATTTTTCTGGAACTATGCCAACTGTGGAAATTAATCTTTGAAAGTGGGTGCGGCGGGGTCCTGAAAAAAAAAAAAAAATGAACCGCCGTAAGATTATCGGAATTAGGGTCGTGTCCATGAACATTCGTAATCTCTACCTTAGGATAAAGCTTTACCTTACATTTGAGCAGCTTTTCGTGAGTGTTATAGTATGTTGCCGTCGAATATAATATCTTAGGAATTCACCATATTCGCTGGGACATGCTTATACACTGTGGCTCGTATCTATCTTTGACAGTTTCTGTCGGACCTGTTTGTAGTTAAAGGCACAGGGTCAGCCCTCTGGGCTGCTATGAAGTATTCAAAGCTCATGATTACACGGGGGCACTAAAGGAGAGATGCGGGATAATGCAAAAATAAGGCGTTGGACATTTCGACTAGTTATGTAAAATTTTTGGAGGATCCAAACTTAACTTGTTATGTAAAAATGTAAAATGCATCTAGCGTACTCGTTTATACGTAGAACGTTGAGTTCGTTTGTATTGATTATTTCATGATTTTTAAGAAACTAAAAAAGTGTGGGAAGATTAAATAATGTTTATTAGGGGATAGTATGTCATACGGTATAATTTTTATAATAGGAGGTGGTAAAGACTTCAATATATCTTTTTTCGTATTTGGAACAAAAAACTGTTTAGATGAAATTTATCGCGTGTGTGTTATATGTTTTTTTCTTTATCACTTTGATGTTTCGAAAATTTGTTCGCGACTGTAATATAAGCGAAATGTTGCTTGTGTAACACTTCGTCTCAATTTTTGGATGATCTTTGCAGGTTTATATTGGGGAAATATTCGCGAGCCCTTCACTATTTGAAAATTTTATAAGCTCGACGGTTTATTGGTCTACGCGAGGGAATAGGGGCGCGATATTAATTTTTCATTTTAGTTTGTTATTAAGTACGTGCTGTAGGCGAAACGGTGATTGTTTCAAAGTCCGTAAGTCGTGACAATGTAACAGGGGATCACGGTGGGGGATCGATGGGGTTAAAACTTTATAATAAAATGTGATCCCTCGGCATCCATTAACAGTAAAATATGTCTCTCTATTAAGCGATCAAATATATTTCCGATAATAATTGATGAGTACGATATTGAGAAATTCAAGATTCTCTTAAATATGTCTGAACAGTGTCGGAAGACTGATTGCGAAACTTTAAGTGACAGCTGATAATTTTTTTTCGGTACATGACATTCCTCTTAAAAACTCTTTGAACTGTGCGACAGTCGAAAGTAACTAAGGAAAGTAAAGAATCTCAAATGTTCCGAGATTAAAGCACTTTGGGAGAAAATTTCGGCGGGTAGAAAGCTTTTCCGCCAGAGGGTATCTATGGTGTACAATTGGCACGCGGAAGCTTTTATCGCAGTTGTGGATTTGGCACCGACTGTTTTTATTTATTCTGATTTTTTTTTAACTCAAAGGTACAATTTTCCGACAAAATCGCGCATTTTTCAGAACATACTTTTTATTATTATTTTCGCATATTACAATAATACACAACCGTTGCTTCCGTTACTTTTTAGACTAATTTTCTTCGGCAAGTTATTCGCCATTTTTTTTGATAATCTTGATAAAACCATTGAGATTAGATAAGGCGATTAAATATTAGCTGAGCTGTTGGTAACACGATAACATTTTGTTCGAGGGGAGAGAAAAATTTATTTATCGCACTCTGAAATGTGGCACAAATACATATTAGCTGAATGCTTTTACAATGGTAAATAGGATTTTTATGAAGATTCCCTCCGTTGAGCTTTAATTAATTTTTAGCGATTATTAGCGATTTTTCACATCACTTCGGATAACGTGCGTATTTTCATATGATCCTGCATCGATAATTTATAAATGGATGTTTTACGCAATTGAATAATTTGTTTCGATATAAATGATATTACTCAACTTTGAATAAGTTGATATTTATGAAATTTAGTACTGATGAGCTTGTACGTCAAATTCATTGATGACATTATGCTTGGGCTTAAATTAGACGGTTATTCGTTGCGATATTAAACTGAACACTGTATATCACCATACAAAGAACGTATTTTCTGATATAAAGCACCTGAGATTTTTTCATTAAATATTATATCAAAGAAACATTATTTAGAAAACATACAAGAAAATTCTAAAATATTTCACTAAGCGCATTGCTTTTAAATCTAAATTTCACAATGAAAATCAGTAGAATAATTTATAACATAATCGATACCCACAAAGGATAAATTTGCTACTTGTCGACCTTGTTATTCCTTAATAATAGTTATATAACGTTTGGTTACGTAAATATTATATCTCCGAATAAAAAATTGTAACATTACCGATACTGTTACTTTCTTTCCTGGGTATTATTAATGCAATTTCACCTACGTTCCAATGTCTGATAGTTTGATCCCTGAAAATCTGTACATTATCCGTGTAACTTCTTATCCTAGCAAGTGACACGTATTGTAAGAAGATTCGGAACGTTCCAAAAGTCTAAACACAAAGTCACGCGATTCGCACATTTCTTTCGCTCGATTTGAAATTGCAGCGGATCGAATTGCCTTTTGCGTAAGCGAAGTTGACACGAATATTTTGCCTATGTCGCGGCTCCTATTCTCCCGAGTAAAGTAAAAAGCTTCGAAAAGCTCGCGGTAGAACATTTATTAAAATGTAAGAATAAAATTGTATACGGTCCTAATCATACCAAGCTCAAATGTTTTACGTTCTTCAATATCGAGCGTATTATCGATTTAATTTTCACGAAGCCAGTTCCATTTCCTGGTTCAAAATGAAATGATAGAATCAAACTTTTCTCAAGACTCATAGAACTAGAATGTTAGCGTCTGTCGACTTTAAAATTGTCTACCCACGTTGACTTTCATGATCTAACCTTACCTTGCTTGACTTTTCTCTTCTGCCGTCTTCCCCATGTTTTATTGACTCCAGCTTCTTCCATCCTTCCGCTGTACCTGTATGTATATCTACTTTCATCATGACGCATAATAGCGCGCTCCATAGAAATTCTTGGCGCGTTCGGCATTCCAGGGTCAAGTAACTAACCTACACCAAGGTAAAGAAATATTTGTAACCCAACTTACTGACCTGCCTCAATCAACCTTGGGAACCAATAAAAAAATTCTCTCTTAAACTCAAAATCCAATAGGAGAAAATAAGATCAGGTAAAATAACACTCTTGAGAAATAAAAAATTAATTACGTGTTCGATGACATACGTTTTACGAAATTCCAAGGGCTCTCATATGTATTTAGTAGATAGGTAGGGAATTACGTAATTATCTACTTTTTCATCAAGCAACTTACGCAAGAGAGAATCTTGGTAACGCGATATCAGCATAAAAAAGCTGCTTACTTATTCCATCCTTCCAACTCTTCATCTATGGCAGTAACGACGATGCCGAAGAAAAAAAATCAAAGGAAGTCAATGAAAGCCTCCAGTAAATTTGCCGTGGCGAAGCGTCGCTGTACTTTGGTTGTCGCGACGTATCTGATTACCAACGTTTGACGCGTCTCCTGTACGACGTCGACGGTTACTACGATCGGCATAGCTTTTGTTTGCACCTTCTAGAGTATTTTCTCGTGCTTTCCAGTGTTATCCTTATCGTGTTACGCGCGTGACGTAATCTCCTTTGTTAACGTGACCGAGAGTCTTTGTTTGTCCCTCGTTTGTTGGAATTTGCCTCGTAGGAATCCGCCGGCGCTATGAGTTTCAAGGTGGAATAGAAGAGAGATCATACGCTCATTCAAAAGGGTTGTGAGAAGAGGATGTTTTTTAATTACACGCATTCTTTTATTTTTGACCCGTGTACGCTTACCACGTTCATCATACGGTGGCTGTACGGGGGTGCTGTGACGCGGTTGAGTCCTGACGTCATAGAACGCGATTAACGGATCACGAGTGAATTCATCCCTTTGTCGCATCTAGGGGACTTACTTTTTTTAATAAAGCGCCGTATAAAAGTCTTCCATAGATCATCCATTAAAATGCTGAAAGTCCTCTAGGAAATTACACAGTAATTAATCATAGTCTATATGGTAGTGTGCGTGACGTTATAATGTGGCGATTCATTTATTTACTTATATTTACAAACTCATAGCAATGGTTTATTATGATCTGAATGTCAATATCTTTGAAATTCAAATTTAAGCAGACATGCTATTCAAGTGTATCGTAATAGCGCCCCGCTTTGATCTGTATCAATAGCTTGTTAATTATATCTTCGATTAAAGTGTCGATTTGTATTCGAGCAAAGATTGCCGTGTTTGGCGTTTAACGAGACTTTAATTGAGAGTTAGTGGATATCACACTGATCCAACGCTTAATCGGCGTTACCTACTGTGCAATATAAACATACAAATTTTTCATGAAATTCTCATTATCACTTTGCAAGTGCAATTACTTCGTCCCGTGACAATGCGATCGTGAATGTAAATTTATGTAAATTTACAGGATTTATTTATGAGGTGTCTATAGATGTCACATTCACGTCTTATTTTCGGGTGGGATATAGTACCTTCTACTGAGCAAATTTCAAAAGATATTTTTACGTCAGTGAAGCTGACACTTTGTGCCTTTACGAGCTTTTTACGTCACATTAGATACCAGATAACGCAGCGAGTAGTAGAGTTCACTTTTGATCAGCCAGCAAAGAAATTGACATGACACGATTCAAAGTTATCACATATTGTAGTATTGTCCTGTTTGATTTTGACATAAGTTAAACTTTTTTCTTCTAAAGAAGGTGTATAACATTTTTTGTTTGTTAAAAAGATAAGTAATTACATGTTTTTGTATATCAGACGTGTCTACTTCATATTTTTTTTTTTTGTACAAGTATACGGAACAGAAGTAGTTTTTTTTGCTAGAGCGTGGCTTCTAGATAGATTGCCGTTGATTCCATTAAATTGCTTTCAGTAGTAATCGATAAATGTCACGAATGCATGAGATTGAAGCTATTATCAACGATAATAACGCATAGACGCGTGTTTACTGGGCCGTGTAAATAATGCCTGAAAGCGTGCGATCTGTGCGATTGTTGAATCTATAATGCCTAGGGAATAAACCGTATTACTCAGGTGGGAGTGTATTATACGTGAAAAGCACATTTATTTCGGTATACTATATGCGCGTGAATTATGCATACGTCAGATAACATATTACGCTACGTTTCTAGTAGATATGTAAATAAGCTACGTGTGGTAGGTACGTTACACTCTAATTCAACTTTTACGTACAGTGACGCGTATTACTTCCGACTAATTTCTTCGTTCAATTTTTCTTTCAAAAATTCATTTTTGGAAAATATTGAATAATATAGTAACAGACGGTTTTCGCTGCTGAACATATATGTATGTTAATGTGATTGAAAGAACGGAAGGATTATTTGAAATTGAAACTGGAGCAGTATGGTATTTTTTTATTAGAATCTTATGCAGATTATAAAACAAAGTAGAATGTAGAACAGTTGCGGATGCGTTATTGTGGAACTAGAACTATCGAACATTTTCAATATTACTATTTTTTTGCATTTTTTAAAGGAATATTTCAAGACATTGTTAGGAGAGAGGAAATCTTTTTTTCAAGAAATTATAAGTATTATGTGAATGTACTATTATTTGCATACGCATGACGTTGGAAAGTAAAAGGAACGAATAACCCTTTGTTGCATTAATAAGGTACAGTCACGTGCGAAAATTATTGATCTGGTAATTACGTGAGCCGGAGCCGTTCATGCGAACGTTGGAATCTATTTTGCCTGGCAAACGGCCAACAACAGTTTCTAAAGGTGGACGTTTGCGCACCGTACGTATTACAAGACAAGCGAGAGTTACACGAGATTTGTGACTAGGATAGGCTTTACAAATTAAAATACAAACCGTGCACTGACTGTTCAAGCCTAACTCGGCGATTTCTTCGGTACTCTAATTAGTTATGACTTCTTGTTCGCTATCGCGTCACCTTTCTACGCGGCATTTTAGTTTCACGTGTAGATTCGAGCTGATGCATCTGACACGTCTAGAAAATAATATGTATCTACTCTTGAAAACTAATAAAATTGTCACTAAACAAGAACTCGTTAATCAAAACAACCGATGAAACACATTGTAGTGTTACAGTTATTTTTTATCTATTTTTTTTACCTTTAAACATCACTATCTGAAATTGCTTGTCAATACAAAATTATCTAACGGGTGGAGGACATTATCATTTTTCATCATTTCTTTTGCATAAATATTGTCGCAATTCATGGAACCATATATAATTTTATTGAGTATGAAGAAAAGTTACTCTTTATTGAATTCTGAATACATAGAAGATACATATGGTTTTATTTTCGGTAGGAAAGGTCATTAGAATTTCAGGCTCGATTTCGTTAAATTGATCCGATGGAACTCATGGTATTTCAATGGAAATTTTGCAAATCACCTCTATTCAGGGTAAAATCGTAGTCGAACAATTTGCATGATTATTTTGACTCATTTTCCTTTATCACAATTTTCCTGAGAATGCAAATTATATTGCTTATCACACCAAAAGTTATTTTTCATGGGTTCAGAAATTTCTAAAAAATACGGATACGTAATCGACCGATATAATATTATTAATCAGCTCATATTTAATAACCATACGTAATTGGATATTAGTGGTTAAATCACAGTCATTTAGCGGGTAGTGCATCTTATGGAATCACGCATTGCAATTTAGACAACCTATACGTATATGTATTAATGCTTCTGAGTGACACTGGAGTGCCTTAATTCTCTAATCCCTTGAGAGCGCCAGATATTGTAATTATCGAGAGTGGCTAGAATTTTCGAAAGGAATGCAATTTCTCCTTTGGCGAGTGGCGCAATTGGTTTTGCTAGGCAGGTAAGCATAACAGTAAACGCCAATGTCATGGAATACGAATAAGCTGTCAGTAGGTATATCCGTGACGCTGCAGACTCGTTTCAGCGAATTACTTGAGATGATTTGTTTCACTCCGAGCAAGTAGCGTTACTGCAGCATCTTCCTAGAGTGATAGATAACGTACAGAAGAAGACAAATACAAAAGTGCTTCTCTCTAGATTGAAATTTATTACCTTTATATATGTATATATGTATACATATATCGCACCCTTTACGTTTGACAATTTGAGGGATACATGGGATATTTTTTTTAACACAACTGAGTGTAGCCAAACTCTAATGTAGTTGGAAATGAAAAAGATTTTGTTTAATTGCTAAAGCTGAATCTGATTACAAATCTTGTATCGATATACTTTTTACGTATCTTGTGAAATAGTTTGATATTATGACAATTTTTTTCCAGTTTAATAAAATAATAGTAGTTCTCGCTGAAATTACTCACTTTTATACGTTAGCAAATTAATTTTAGAAAAAAGTTTAAGATCGTTTCTTGGTGATTGAATTTTCTTTGACCCTAATACATTTGGAATGAATAGAGACTTGAATCTGGGGAAAATCTTACAGATATCAGTACGAGACCGTGTTTTGCGAGAGGGTCCGATTAACTGTTTTACCGACAAAATGAAACTCGTAAATGGTCCGCGTTACAGCTACATCCAGGTTATAAAATTTGTCCTTTTTTACTGATTAGTAGAGATTTTCTTTCTTGTCTCGGTAACAATCCAAATAGTCGTCAAGCATTATCCGCGGCTCGAATAAAGTCTTTTTCAAGCCTCTCAGTTTTATCGGATTGAAGTCGGTATATAGGATTCCGTAGAAATGTCATCAAAGAATAGCACAGTATAAAAAAGTGATGGGATAGATCCTTGTTTCTAACGCAGCCGATAAGTTAACAATGAGAAGCCATAAGTATCGTAGAAAAGCGTAGTTCTAAAAAAAAGGGCTGGCAGATATTTTGGCTATTGTCATTTGACGTCTTCTTTTTTGCAGCTGTACTGACTTTATTTAATCGATGAAATTGATACAATAGTGGCTTGACGTTCGGGGCTTTATAGGTAAGTCGCAATAGATAAACGGCCGATTTTCAGAAATTCTTCTTAGCTCAATACCGAATTCTTAAGTTTTCCACTTTGTACTTATACGTTCGATGTGAAGTACACGAGTCGACGAATTTTCGGACACGTAGCGAGTTACAGTTCCTTTGCTTGTGAATAATGGCTATGCAAATTCCACTATTCTCCGCATTGCAATGAGAAGTAGAAACTAGTTTGTACCAGTTCCCTTTAACTCGACGTAACTATATGGACCGCTACTATGTGTCGGTACTATTATATCAAGGGTATTGGATGTATCGTGTCTCAAGAGATTGTATTGGGAATCGGTAACTATGGCTTACTTGTATAAACACTTGTCCATAGTTTCCCTGACAGACGTTTATAGAAATCAGAAAGAGAATTTCACGCTTTCTTAAATTTTTATACCGATGCTGAATAAGTACACATTGGTGATAAATTTTCGGATGAAACTTTTAATTGTACTGTATTAAGTGCATATACTTCATGGGGAGACTCTTGATCTTGATAAAAGAGAATATTTATAAATATACATCCGTGTCAGGGAGGAAATGATTCGAAGATAAAATAAATCGAAGGATCGACGTAAAGTCGATTTTTAAGCGGATTTTGAAACACGTGTCTGTGCTATGGAAAAAAAGGGTTCGCGACGCATGAGGAAGAAAAATGGTTTATTTGGAGCGACCAAAGCTTCTTTCGCGTTTACACGAAATTTATCATTCCGTGGACTTTTAGGGACGCGGGTGACATTGACATTTTTTTCGCATTTCACGCGGACTCGAAAGTTGCGAAACGATTTTCGGGTACGCATTGTGAAAGGGGCACGTATTCTGGCTGAGATTTTTTTAATGTTTGAATTTTAAAGTAAGTATGTCAAGGACGAACGAGCGCGCGTAAGGAAGTTGCGTGAGTTCGATTTACATACGTATAGGCTGGGTCAAGGTCGGTCGAAAATTCGAATCCACGTTACAATAAAACGCCATCATCTTTCATTGTCAATGCTGCTTACCCGGAATATCTGTCTCTTTCACTCTTCCTTAGTCAATCTCTATTGACTAACTTTCTTTGTGTACCATTCTACTTACTTGCTATGTTTTGGTCAAATGGAAGACATATATAATTAATGCATATGTGTATATACACACACACGCGGGCATATAGTCAAAAAGGTTTGGAACCATTTTTAAACCTTCGTATAACTGTTTTTTTTTTATACTGACACTACCACATGTTGTTACACTATAGATATATCAAAATACTTGATATTTCAATTTCATATGAATATTTTAATGTATCTCATGACACTGCAAATCCATAAATCCCATCTTGAACGTTTCTATCAAATCGTTGTCTCGCAGTGCTTGAAAGTTTCCTTTTTATTGACTGTCAAGAGCCAAATAAAAGGTATGATAGATAAGATATGTAAAGAGGAGGTTGATTCGAAAAGAGATTTGTTTGTAGAATGAGTGCTCTCTCTTTTCCACATGACGCATTACTTGACAAGTATGGCATTTAGGGTTCTCGAATAATTCGAGGAAATATTTTTCGAGATGGCTTACCTCAGGATTCGCCTACAGAATAATAAAGAATCCCACGAGGCCTAACAGTGACAAACTGCGTACAACCAAGCTTACTAGTCCCTTCGATCTGTACAACCCCTTCGCTTCTCTAGTCACCCCTAACACTCCGTGACGTCTTCCCTGCTTACGTTGTACCAGAAGCGATCCAACCCTTATCACGCTCTGATGGCCGACTAAGCGCATAACTTATTTACTTGCAAAATGTGTCGTTTCTCATTTTAGAGCTCTTTTCTTCTTTTCTTTGCTCCTGAATTGTTTATAGGTTAGACACAGAAATATCTTTGCAACTTTTTATGTGGATTTCTCAACGGAGCCACTTTTGTAGCCCCTGGAACTATGTCTTAATAATAAGACTGACAAACATTTTTAGGGGAAAATAAATATAATATGAATATCTTTCGCATTCTTGAAATACTATTCTTAGGGAGGATTAAGGTATATCAAAGTAATGAAAATGTTATGTTTAGGACAGAAATAATTTTTACATTTGCAACATTATGATATTTGTAAATTAATACGTTGCTTCACTTTTTTTTTCAATTACGTAATTTATTCTGTATATTTAGCTTGTGGATTAGTTAAGGAATTTTATTTTTGAGTGTCATATTTATATTATTCTCTTTAAATGAACGAAGTCATGCCAGATAAGAAGGGCTCTTCGCGTAAAATTTTGCTGAAGATTTAATTAAATCCTCATTTCAATTTATTAGTAAGATAGTTCAGCTCGTTTGCCAATTGAATCGATTGAAGATCATTTATTCGTACCGCATTGTACTAAATTCTATATAGTATATAGGTATACCGTTAATAGAAATCCTGAAAGGCTTTATCTATATGAAAACTTTCTAAGACCTCCGCACAACGCCCCGTCGAAGCTTGAGGATATTTGATTTTCCTTGAATTCCACGAGGAATCCCGATTTAAATTTTAGCATTAAGATCCAAGAAAAATACAGATGAAAGATGCAGTAGGTTTTATCAATAGGAGAGCAGACCTACGTTCAGTGTTTAGGTACGTTTATTATGTCAAAGAATCACAAGGAAGCTGTCTCTATACAAAAAATCGTAAAGAAAATATTTTGCCATTCGAAAATTTTCTATTATTTAGAAAGATGGTATAAACTACTCGTACTGGTTTTTTGGTACTGATTACAAGATATTATTACTGATTGAAAATTTTCTATTCGAAAAATGTATCAGAGTTAAAATAACTGCGAGGGAGAATAATGAACATTTATGTTCTTCAATAAAATAAATATTTTATTTAAACTGTACAGGAACTTCGTTTGTACTATCGCTGTGGTACCTTCGGTAAGGTTAGAGGGTGCTTTTTCATTATTTCCTTAAAAACCGATAGCTTTGCAAGTCCTAGCCTCGCAAGATATTAAATTTTAGCCGTTAATCAAATGTATAGGAAATGTTGAGGAAACTTTGTGTATCATCTTGGAGACCGTGTTGAAATAACATAAGAGGCCACCAAGGAGAAGCAATTATTGAGAGAAAAGTGGGTGTGAACGTCGCGTGAAAAATTGAAAAATAAATTAACGTTTTAATGCGTTGGCGAATATTTTTCGAAGCTTTATCGTTTTGATAATAACGTATAACATTCGTGCTTTATCCAGGGGTTGTGTAACCGAAGAAATTTGCATTTCGCTGACAACATCGTGCACAGCTGCATTCGTAATTGTTCACTGAAATTCCCGCCCTCTTTCGATTTCGATTTCACGGCTGAGCTTTTCTAAATTAGTCTCGAATAGAGTACTGCACTTTTTTAATCGTCCAATTAAAGCTAAGCAGTGACGTCGGAGGGGTGAGTTTTTCATAGGAACAGAATCTGAGTAATCAAGGATAATATTTAATTTCAGTATAATTCAGAGAGCCCCCCAGCTAGAGGAGCTACTCTTGAGCTTTTTTTTTGAAACGGTATAAGGTATATGAATGGGATATACACGTATATGGTAGGAAATGGATCCCGGATTTCGTGCTCCTTATAAAACTGTACCTCATTCGTTATGTACCTTTTACGAATTTCCGGGAAACTGTTTTACTTATGAGAAAGGCGGAAATTATTTCTTAAGCTTTTTGCCCTGCTGAACGATTTTACAAGGTTCCGTGTCATTTCCACGACTGATATTGATTTTTCTTAAGTCTCCTAGGACTTGTTTGTGACACTATTCGTCAGTGACACTCTATGTCGTCGATGAAGAAAATTTTGTTCACGATCAATGTCTTGCACGCTTGTAGGCGTTTTAAGAATATGCAATTTTATTTTCTTATTTGTTTTTAGGAATTACATGAAAATTCAATCGATATCAGATTCTCATAGTATTGCGTATTACGTATTGTTTATGTATCAAACGATTTTGTCACGTCGAGCTAGTTTGCACGTATTTCATAACTTGACATTCGTGTTCGTATCATTTCTAGTACAGGTCTTTTGGTGTAAGCTGGAAATGGCATACTTTAATTTGCGAAAATATTTACATCAAGAAACATTTGCTATATTGATATTCTTTCTATACCATCGAAACTTTTTCTAAACTGTATAAAATCGTCATGTTATAACAAGAATTTCTTTTTCACGAAGCTACGCTTTTTTATGCACATATATGTATATTGTAACAAGGAAGATTCGTGTAAATTACATGAAATCAATGTGATCATAATGAGGTAAGTCGTAACACTATTCAATTTATTTGATTAAAAGTTATCGCCTGCGATCAATCAAACTGGTCCTCCTCCTTCCTTCCCCTGAGAAATCAGTTGCTGATTCTAGCACAGTCGTCATATTTGAAATGGCCAGTTATGTGCTTTTGTATTTTATCTGTTGTATTACATATTATATTCTGTGTTACGATCAAAATCAAGTACATCGTTTCCTATTGCTGGCAACAAAAGAAATTCAAATATTTATAATGTTTTCTAATGATTAATTAGAATATTTATTTCTTATTTACATTTCAAATAATCCTAAAAATAGGTTGAAGCAACTTTTCATAGTCACTAATGGAATCCTGTGATATCGTTTAACCGGCATAGTGCTCATAGTGGGACATCTCTGCAAATCCAAGTGTATTATACTCCTATCCTTTCTCTGGTAGTCCCTTTTTACACTGTTACAAGTGTCTTTACGTTGGAATGTATAGGAATAACAACACACTTTTAAGTGTGTAAAAAGTGACTACTATAGAAAGGGTAGGGAAATAACACGCTTGGATTGGCAGTGACGTTGTATCCCTTTGAGGTAAGAAAATTACGGACAATTTTTACGTGACCTCGTGCAATTCGATTGCGTGTTCGTTAAAGCACACAGTACGTATTACTTGGTTATTAACGATCGCACGGCGGGAGCTGCTTTTGGTCATTTGTTTTCTTGCTAAAGTTCGAACGGCGCTTGGTAAACTAGTTAAATCGACGTCATAAAGAAGAAATTTAATTAATTTTCATCCTAGGATGGAATGCAGACGTATAGATCGATTATAATACCTTTTGATTAATCATTACTTTTTATTTATATGAATTATGCACTTTGTACGTGATAATGCTCCTGCAACATTTAATTTACAAATTATGAATTTCACAATTTTACACGAAGCTCCACTTTTACTATCAACTCTTTATATGTACATGAAAATCGTTACTTCAATATGTATTTTCATTGATTTATACTTCCGCAATGGCACTTCTCTTTCACGTATGATAATATTCGAATACCCGTTGGTAACTTTGTCGGTAATGCAGAATTTTGTCCAAGCTTATCCTCCGTAGGTTCGTAACCAGTGGATCGAAAGCTTTCAAAACTCGCTTAAAATTCTCCGTAAAGCTTTTCAGTGGAATATTCACGTCGTACGAGCTACGATACATAGATGACACCGTACGAGGATATCTAAAATAATCATTACTTCCAACTACTTGTACGTTTTTTTTCGAAATACGGAAATTACTGACTTATACTGTATCAGAAAATTGGTCATACCAAGAACTAAAGATGCGTACCATTGTGCATGTAGAGTTTTGAATAAAGTAAAAACAAATGGTTTTACCAGTTTTACAGAAGAATTATAGTAGGGTGCAATTAAAATTCTTGTATTCCATGAACAGAACATTTCTATTATACAATTAGAAGATATCTAGTATCCAAAATCTCTGCTATGATTGGCCAACGTACATTCCACACATTCTCCCAGGACGCAACCAGTTTGACTACTGGTGATATTTACTTGACCACCATGATATGCGATAACGCATTCCCTCGAAATACGCGTCGTAATAATCTTAGGGACCACCACAAATTAATAGAGCATTTACTCGTAGTTATTATGTTATCCAACACTGCACGCATTATGTACGGATACAGTACTAAGAGATATTACATAAACTGAATTATGAACGGCATTGCTTCTCATTGCTTCACCTCAATAACAATGCCATTGGATATGCACGTGTATAGTAATTGACATAATTCGGTTACGCCTTGATCGGTATGCTATCGACTATCGGACACAAACAGACCAAATTTACCAGATCCATTTCTGTTTGACATACCTTCAATTTTTAATCGATCGAAACCCTTTGATTTGATAATTTGCAACGGCGATTATCCATAGTATATTTAATTATGAATTTCATAGTTATGTCAATTAAAAGAACAATTGACTATGCTTAGGTTCATTGAATTTTCAAGTAAATTTATTTGATTAACAATTACGAATCTCTAATGGTTTTCTGCTCCACTCTATAAATATAGTATGCTTCGGTATTATGCTAGGAGCAGCATGATGCTTGGATCAACGTTTGACCTGATTTTGATTTTGACTGATTTTGACCTCGATTTAGTTGCTCTCGTTAACGGCAGCTAGCGTGGATATAATTTATCTATCAGAATTAATCCGTAGCACATATAATTTCTTCTAATAATATTAAGCAGTATTAATGATTATATGACTTATTAGACATTGATAAATATATTCTTCGATGAGTTTCCCAGGAACAAAAAACACAATGAGGTCTCACGAGGAGATCACTCGGTACCCAAAGGGTTAACGATATTCAATTTTTTTGTCTTATATCTTTATAATTAATAATACCAATGGAATATTTCAACCATGATTGACTGTCCCCTACACTCATCTCTTATTTTCACAATATACCACAGTCATGATAGCTTTAATTCATAGTTTCATTCAAAGGGTGTAACATTTTTGAATTGTATACTTGCTTCCTGATCTATTATATTGCACGTTTTTTTTTAAATTTAAGTTATTTATAACACTTTGGTTCAGATTTATATCACAGTTACACGACTTCATTAATAATTGCACCCATGTAGTAAACGCGATTGGAGGGTAGTAAGCTTGCGATTCACTATTAGTAAGGTAGCAGAGCAGTAGGTCAATCGTGACGTTATTCCCAGCTGGTACGCTGATTGGTCGAGTCTTACTCCCCCTTGGACGTTCTAACAAAAGGTCATGGACGTGACACGAGTCGGGAGGAGACCCCATTGTAATTACAATATGCACTATGCAGTTAATCAATAATTATCGGTACATGTATGATAAAGTTTAGGATAAGACAGACTTCTCTTGTTGAAGATAATGAATATCAGAAACCTTTTACAACAATTGTATATGCTTATGCGAGTCATGCATGATGTGCATAACTATGAGATACACTGATGGTCTTGTTTTCAAGCGTAATGTTTACTCATCCTTTTGATCATGTTTATACTGCATAACGTATTCTATTTGTGGACGCTAATTAGTGTATTGTGTATTTATATTTCATTACATTCTGGTGGTTACTATAAGAGCTGTGCATGTCATGCATTATATGTTAATTTATGATAGCGTTCCAATGATAAAAGATATAGAATTTGTGACTTTTCCATTTGTAATTTTTTTTATTGCTTGTTATTCTTATCATGTGTTTAGAAATTTTTTATATTAAAATTTTTTATCATTTATCTTGTACATTCTGGGATCAAGTGTAGGGTGATTGTTTCAAGGATTTTTTTTCGTGGTAAATGATTTTCCGTATTCCACTTTCTTTGAAATGTGTGTAAAGATGTGAATTGATTTTGAACTTAGTTTTCAATCCCTTTTCTCGTCTCGTTCAGCACGATTTAATTTATTCTGACAAAGCTCATCGTAGCGTCATGTAATATTTTTTTTCGGCTCGGTAACGAAAAATTAGAAGCAAAAGTTTGATTTTTTCTTGTCGACATAATTATCGTATTTATAAACGCTCGTATATACATACATCGTGGTCTCGTCAGTCTGTTTTAAACTAACAAGGAAGGTACCTCAGGTGTTGTTCTTCGATTTCGTTCATTTTTAAATATGTTACTCTTCATCAAAATCTAACACACAGGTGTTTTTTTTTATCTGCAGTAAACTGGTTTTAGGGAGTAAAATCAACCCCCACAGTTGGGCTCCTCGAAGGCGGTTTTCGCAGTTTCGCATATTTCCAGTCGAGATTTTTAAATCGAACCAATTGGAGAATAATTTTCATGATGAATAATGACAAATGCATTTAGGTCGGTTCGGGGGGGGGGGGGGGGTGAATGCGTAAAAATGTATAGGGGTTGAAAAGTGTGAAATCTTTATAATAAAAAACTATCGATTCTATTTTGATGAAGTCAATTATATTGGAAAGTACTAGAAAAAAGTAGGAGATACATGTTTTTGCGTTTTTCGAAAAAAACGTCGTTTAAGTTTAAATCCTTTAATCAGTCAATTTCTCTTTAAAACTTCAATGTCTTGCTTTAATTCGCGTTCAGAATTATTAGAAAGCTCTTTTTATTTGTTAATTAAGAAGCTCAACCGTTTCAATAACGTTCGGTTGGTATGTTTACCAAAACCACGCCTTTGTTTGTTGTCACCCTTCTGGTGGGATTCCTTGCACGCTCGTGAGTTTTTCAGATCTCTTGTATCCTGATGGCTTTAAAGGTCACTGAAAATGATTTTGGGCTTGAAATTTTGAAATTCACAATGCCAGAACTGACCATAATGCATTTTTCATTATTCATCATGAAGATCATTTTCCAACTTCTCCCATTTAAATATCTCAACTGAAAATATGTGAAACTGCGAAAAACCGCCTTTGAGGAGCCCAACTTTGGGGTTTCATTTCTCCCCTTAAAACCGTTTTACCGTAGATAAAGAAACACGTTGTTTTTAGATTTTTAATGGAGAATTGCATATTTCAAAACGAACGAAAGTGAAGGACGACTTCTGAAGTACCTTTCTTATAAGTCCATCCATCATTGTCGATGGAAACAGGCCTTCAGGTTATTTGTCAAAAACAGTATTGTCGGGTAAATTGTCGTATTTTACGATTCTAATAAATTTTTGGGGAATTTACCATCAGTTTTATTTTTAATTGTCCCTATATTATATCTATACATATATCTCGTGATATTGAATATATAATTTTCTCTGGGAATTGGAACTTTTGTAGATGATGCAATGGAATCTTATACATAACAACATGTGTAAGCCAACAGGAAAAGAAGAAAATTTGTTGCTTGTCATAAAGAAAATAAAATCAGAATCAATTCTAGAATTCCAAGCTTTCAAATTCTTAATAATTCACCAGTATCTGCGGCATAATTTTCTAATGAGGTGAAAATGAAGATTTCCTTGTTCAAGATATACTTTATCTAAATAACAAAATCCATACTGCATAATATATCCGTTAGAGCAAGTGTGCGTGAGTCATTCAAAATATAATATAGTAGTTTAAATTTTTTTTACTTATTACTCATAATTAAAAGCAGTGCTATAATCGTATAGTAAACTATTGCTTTTATAAGTGTAACGTCTCTGGATTTCATGAAATAATACAAGTTTCATTAACACTGGGTTTATGAACATTTAATATACCTATATATCTACTGACACGCGTCAAATGGATGGGTGAACAAAACCACACATTTTCATTAAAAAACAACTTATTTTATTCAAAAACAACGTAATTATACACTATTAACTCAGAATATTTACCACTATACAACATTATATTTATTGAAGTAAGCATATGTGGTAAGAGAGAAATTTAAACGATAAATGTAATTTGTCTTGTGCGTCAAAAAGACGCGCTTCGTAAACCTAGTGTCAAAGCTTTCTTGCTCATTATAAACTTAGATAGGAATTCAATGAAATGTCGAATTTCCAACTAAATTTGGAGTTAAACAGCTTTGCATGGTGGAAACTTAAACATCGAAATTGAATTGCATACTCTATTTGTTACCACAAGCTGACGTTAAAGTCATCAAAAGAACTTTTGCCATCCATACGCGTCTCTAGTCACGTGTTGCGTTCAAAGTTTTTATATGCATACATATATCAGGAGCATCGCATCAGTTCCAAACTCACGAAGTTCAAAATCCACACCTTTGAATTTCACATATATCTAGCAGATCTTGTATTCATTATTATTTACACTTTCGTATCTGACAATCTATTCTATATCGATGTTCAATTTATCGAACGGATGACGTATACATGAGTCACTAAGTGATTTATTGCACATATAAGAAACAATAGTTGTTCACGACGTTCTGTGTTGTAAATCGGAAAGATTTCGGCGAACGTGCTGATGAACTCCTGATGCTACTAATTAAAGGAGGCAGGCATTTTGATACGAATAAACCGACGTGATTTCAACGTAAACATTAAATATATCGACTATTGATACAAGATGGTGAAAAACGGCACAAGGGTACGTGTCGTCGGTTGTTGAGGTAGAGCACGACTGTTCCTTCTGTCTTAAACAAAAAGGGAAGAGAGTTTGGATATGGCTGGGAAACAAATTAAAGGACTGCGGATGGACAAACATAAATTAGTGCATGTATAGTTGTGGAATGCAGGAAAGTGGATACAGCGCACATGGGAAGGGCCTTGCGAAGGGAGTACCTGAAGATCGTCAATTTTCTGAGTTTCAGAAATTCTCTCCAAGTACTTAAGGAATGACGGATACTGGGAACGCGGAGACAGGGGTGAAAGGAATAGCCACGGGAGAACCTGCCGACGTAACAGTAGTTTCATTTCACACGATACCAATTGTTGTATCACTTAATACAATTTTTTCTACAACAAATTTCGATACAATAACGTCATTTGTCAAAGTCTATTCGTAATTTGAATATCTATCGCCAATCGATTTTAATTTATCAATTAATCTTGATATACATATATTTTTCAAAGCTTTGTGTAATGCATGTGGACATTGTGCATCGATTGAAACCTTTAAGGAATATTTTACATGTGGAATAAGGTAGAATATTGATCACTGCTCATCTCATAACACACCACTAGAAATTCTGTTGAAAACTATGAAATTGGTTCCTTGTTCTTTTATAAGGATTTGAAGTGTTATTAATCAAGGATGAAAGACATGTACTTTGTGAAATTTTGATTTGCGGATGAACACTGATTCTTGTTAAATTATATAAAAAATTTATCTTGAATAATTAATTAAAAGTGAAAGGGTTAATTGCAAAAAATTCATGAATTTTTGAGTCAGGATTAAAGTCAAATTTTGAATTTTTCAAACGAGGTTCATAGGCTTATCACTGGAGTTGCTTTTGGTCTGAGATAAAATATGTTTGGTGAAAATGAATATTGTGGAAACGTGACTTAATGCTCTTATAAAGACATTTTGTTTTTGGGAAGCTAAGTGATCTTTCTTCCAAGTTCATTTTACTTTATAAGCAGAAGATGATCTTCCCTTTATATTATATTAATTTGCAGGATGGCGTTCATTGCGAAGGCTCTAGAATAATATCAAATTTCGAGAAGATTGCTAATGGTACTTCGTTCGAAAAAATTTACTTGTATATTCGTGATGCAAATTTTTGTCATGGAAGGCCTTGTCTTCATTCGAAGCTTTGCGAGCGCCGTCTTAAAGTTTATGTTAATAGATTCAGGGGTACGCAACGTAAATTTCGATAACGGGTGGCTCAAATTATTGGATTCGCGGTTCAAGCAATCTGTCCATTGCTGAAAAGATTAATGTACCAATGAACTTTAAATTACTATATTATTTATTTATTTAACCTTTTAATTGTTAGCTGGTACATTTTCTATATATCTTTTATATTTCTGAAATACTTGTATTTCACAGAAAAAAATTCACTGAATTTCTTATAATAATAATATTCTGTTTATACTACGGTCTTTTGAAAGTAAAATGTAAAAGTTATTCATAAAACATTGATAACAACACCGTGCCATGAATTTAATTTAGCGAGGTAAAAAGTGATAAAATTTTCGAATGCTTTCATCTTCTTAGTGTGAAAGCAACCATAAAGAGCTTTAACCGAATTTCGAGCTTACCGGTCAATGGTAAATGCTATAGCCAGAGCAGAGGGACGATAAGAGATTTCTTATCTGAAATTCAGATCTGGGAAACGTAAATTCAGTTAAAGTATTGATCCATGCACACTTATGTTACTGGTCCGGCATGTTATGTCTTTAGAATTAATATTATTACATGTTTGATGAAACAATTTAACTGAAAACTGTTGACTTTCCAAAAATAAGATACGTTTATAGGAACCCTAATATTATGTCTATTTGTTTCTTTTTTGAAAACGAATTCTGTGTTGCTCAAACTCAGAATGCTACGATATAATATCGAATATTTCTCTTTCTCTAAGTTCCTCCATATGTTACGTATTTCCTTTTTATTTATTAATAGCTATTCAATAAATTCCTGCAATTTCATACATATGTATAGTTTATTGATTGCGACATTCAGTGTAATGTAAACAAAGTCAACCAAAACTCACGTTACGCGGGTCATGGTGTATCGCACTGGTAGCTCTTGGCACGATGGTGCCCGAGCTTTACCGGAGGCGTACGAAGCTTTCGCTCCGAGATGTCAGACCTCACTCAACACGCGCGCCGAATACAGACAGACGGACAGAGTTCATTCTACCGGCAGTATCTCCGATCTCGCCAGGTTTGACCGCAGTCTTATTCATTTACTTTTCTTTTCGATTTGTGGATGTTCAGTGGACAATAGTGTGTCAGTGCTTTGTAATACCATTAGTTTTTTATATCGTAGTGATATTTCATCAAACATCTCAAACAGATAATGCTGGAATTGTCACATTTCGTAAAAATAGATCTCAGCATTTGTTTGAACATACGACACAAGTTGAAGTTTCAGAATCGATAAAAGCCTGTTGAATTTTGTAAAAATTTCATTGAATCAATGCAAGAAATATTTATGATATTAGCGAATTCTAATGTTGTTATCACGAAGGATGATATAATTGACGTTAATATATTTCGTCATTACCGATAACACTTTTGTGATTAATTTTTAACTTTCTTTTTGTGTCTCATGAGTCATGAGGTCATGACAGTTGCTATGTTGCGCGTCGTTCTTAATTTCCTATTGTAAACAGAGTATTTGGAGATATTAGATTTTTCTTCTGTAAACTTGATAGTATTTCAGAGATTTCACGTTACAAAAGATAATAAAATTGCTGAGGCAGCGAGAAAGCTCCATGAAATTATAGAGGGTCTTACTTATTATTCTATTTTTCAACCCTTATGGCTCTCTGTGAAAAGTCTGTAGGAATGACGTCGGCATCCCGTTTTAAAATAAAAGCAGGAAATTGCATTGTTACAACGAGATTTCCCCAGTCGGTCAATCAAACTCGTAGACATTCAACAATTTCTTTTACGCCAGTTTCTTAACCCACTGCAGGGTCGCAGTTTCCGCAACAAGTAATCGATTTCGAGTATGAGCATCCACATATCGAGATTGTTGGGACAAGTAAAGGAAATTACTTAACCGTGTACATAAATATTTATCTTTTATTTTCTAGCGAAAGTCGTCGGATCTTTAAGGGTTTTAAATATTGTTTGACTGAAATGGTTCACATGGGCCTGATGGGCCAGTACTTTCCGGAACTGGACCCAAATTCGGTCGGACCGCCTAGGGCGGTCGATCCTGCCGTACACGCACGAAAGCTCGTAAGTAATTTATACCGATTTTTGTTACGTAACATCAATAACGAATTTTCGTGACTTCGTACTTAATGGCTTTATATCAAACCATAAATAAATTTTGGTCCTTTCATTGGCATGACATTATGAGAGGTTATGTGAAGTGCCGTTATTTTAATGTATACGCGTAATAAATTTTCATTTTTTAATATTCCTTTCATTTTACAATTTTATATATTTTTCATATAATGCTGCACTGCGAAATAAATTTAGTAAAAGTAGCTTATTTGGGTTTTGCGTAAAAATTAAGGTCACAGTCGAATGGAAGTTTTAAAATATTTATTATTGGTTTAGAATCATTACTATCTGTGACATCGGACATCGTAAAGACTTATTATTTGTTACGTTGTATTTCTCGAAAAAGATCATGAAAAGCGAACGCGTGACTCGTCCGTTCGATTTAAAAAGGGCATCATGTGATTTCCATTCCTCTATTCTATATAGACGTGATGATCTTTAAATAGAATATGGTTGAATATCATATATATACATATATACCAGGGGATCATGTGCCATCCTTATTTTCTAATAACGATATTAAATACATCTGCTAAGCAAAGCTACCATTTATAATTAACTTTATAGAACTTCATTATCACACTTATTTATATTCTGCAATAAATTTCACCTAACGAACACAACTTGCATTAAACAATGCATTTTCCAGATGCATGCATCGCAATAAGAGTAGAATCCAAAATCAATCCAAGTATGTCTGATCTTGAGTCACCAATTAATATTCATCGAAACATATTCTTATCGAAATTGCGTATAAACCCCAGTGCGAGCTTTCAGCATTAAAGTGACGTCACGTAGGATTACCTTAGCGAGGTCGCAAGATACCTGCACGTGAAGGTAAAATCAGGACGTATGTAGGTTGCATCGATCCGTAGTTGTACCTACATCAAGTGCATCGAAATACGTATTTTTAGGAATTGTTCCCCTTTTTTTAAATTGCACATACTCACCCGTTAATCTTACCCCCTATCTAACAGTCGTCAAACAATAGCAAACCCGAATGGGTATCCAACCAAATGTGTTCAACCGATAAAAGCGTCAAACGTTGCGTTTGAAGACTGTTTTGCGACATGGCTGTCAGTGGACAAATAGTAACCAGAAGAAATTCTGTACACGTGTCTATTCTAATACACATGTCAGTTGACGTCATTGGTTGCCCCTGACTTGTTTCTCTATGTGTTTTCATCCCACCCGATTAACGAAGGGAATAGAAATGCGTTAGTAGCTTCAACTGCTTCTGTGTATTAATGAAAAATCGTTAGACACTTTGAAAGCTTATGATATGGTCTGAATTTTTTATGTCTTTTTTCACGTTCCTGTCGGGTAATATGTTGCTTCGCTGTTTTCATTTTTTTTAAATATTTCACCCTTGTGCATTACCACAGTTATGCACGTCATCTCATTTTTACCTGTTACCTATCGAGAAAGTCGGTGTTTAAAGGTCGATTCGAAGAACAATAAATAAAATGGAATTTTATTTGAGATTTTTAAAGGATTTTTTTATCAGTCTATATTTCGGTTGTATAATAAATTTTACGTTATGTTGTGTTGCCTCATTTTTGTCATTAATGTCGTACTAATTTTTTTTTTTTATTGTTGGGCACTGGTGATATTTAACGATGTTTCATCATTCAGTGAGCTTTTGATGGAATTCGTGACTTGGTTTACTGTTACCTTGTTAATTAGAGGCTTCGTCAACATGTGCTTCCACGCGGAAACTCTCTTGGGTATGTGACTGTTTTATCCGTTTCCTTCAGTTACACTATGTGCTACCGAGTCTACCCTTTCACAGTACCTATGTATTATTAGTGATGTCGATACCGGGATGTTTTTAATTTTACATTATTTTTAGATCGTTTTACGTTACGCTGAAATTTTATTTTACGAACTAAAAAAATAATTGTATTATGTGGTGGGTAGGTGATGGGATATAATTTGAAAAAGCTGCAAGTTGAAACTTGCAATTTGCTTCCTACGAATAGGTATTGTATGGAATCCCTATATGAGGAAGCATTTTCATTTTTTGTAATCTTTGGCTTCCTCATAGGTGAATCTTCATTTATTATCGAATCGCGAAATTTTTAATTGCTATAAAATTAGATCCCCTTGGCCGATCTTCGCAAAATTTCATATGTATTATGAGTAGATGATATTTCATACTTGCAGAGAATCGCGGTTTGATTCGTTGAAATAAGTGCTAGTTACAGCGATAAAGTTGATTTTTCGAAAAATTCAAAATATCATAAAATCAAAACTTCTCGACGGATTTGGACCAAATGCCAATACCAACCAACCTTGGATACAAATCTCTTCGCCAAGAACTATTTAGACGAGTATCACAAAATTTGCGATCGCTAGAGTGATAACGTTCTTTTTTTTAGAAATTTTAAAACGACATAAAATCCGAGCCGTTGATTGAATCATGACGAACATTATAGTCAATGAAGGGATTACAGAGCTGCACATGTCTGCAAAATTTGGAGGCTGTAGTTAAAATTCGATTTTTTTTTGTTCTAGTCAAATTTTCGATAATTGCTATATAATATTATATTATACAACTAGTGCGTAAAAAAATGAACTGTTTTTTTTTTTCACGAATCGTGATCCTCGCAAACGAGTCGCCGGCGGAGTCACCTTACGATCATGCGAGAGAGAAACAGCACGCATGAGTTGCATTGGCTATTTTTTGCATGGCCGTGAGTGAAGTTCACGCGTAAAATTCGATTTTCAGTGCGTAAAGCGTACTTTTCACACTATACAGAGTATGACAAAAAATACACTTTACGCATTGAAAATCGAACTTTACACATGAACTTTACTCACGGCCCTACAAAAATACATTTCAATACGTACGTATTCCTAACTAAATCAAAAGATCCATCTAGGAGGCATGTTTAACATATAAAAATTGTGTTCACGATGATAATATTTTTCAGCGTTTCTAAGTTATTTACCAATGTGAATGTAAACGCGCATTCAAGTATGCATAGAAAGTAAAGGAATTCTCCTATGGGAAACTAGAGATGGGAAGAAGAGACTCTTGGGGAATATTTCGTAATTGAACTATTATTGTGGTCATCGAATGTCAATTAATTATACTAATTATATTAATTGTGATCCTAATTAGTGGAATTGATATAATTGATTGGTATAGTCGAATTAGGGTTATGGCTCATGAATTTGGTTGGTCAATGATATAGGAATCAGTCGACCAACTTCTGTTATCGACCAACCAAATTCATGAACCATAACCGTGGTTCAACTAGGTAATATTGCGAGGAATCATTATTTTGTCAACCTTTTTAAGTTTCTACCATTAGAAATCATATAAGATTTCCATTATACTTGCGTAACGAACAATTATAATATGTGAGATGTCATTATTTTTTGTCGTCAACACTATATACAACTTTTCGTTTTCAAGCAAATCAAATAAGGTCACTCAAGCGCGAGTGTGAATTTTCATTTATCACGGTTCACTGAAACCTCTCGCACACTTTTCCAACTTCCTCTGCATTATGTAAGCTTCGATTCATCGTTTTCTTCGCAAGAAGCAATAATAAAAAGGACTAAAATTATTTTCTGTATTTCAATATTCAAATTGATGCATTTCGCATATTATGCATTGCATCTATGTATTTCTAATGAAAGTTTAGAAAATCGTTGACCGTCGAGGTACTGCAGTATGTATAGACACAAATATACATATATGTTTTAAGAAGGGTAGTTTACAGGACTTTTTGTCTGTTGTATTGTAAAGTATTGGTAGTTACGAGGACACTTGGTGTTTAGCAGGACAGTCCTGATAAAATTTACATACTTAAGGTATACTATCAGGAACATAAAGCGGCACACACACCGAATTTTCGAAAAAAATCCTAATGCGTGACAGACGGAATTAAGATGGGCTAAGAAATGGTCACAACAGGTTAGAGCAGGTTAGAACTAGAGCGCCACATGTCTCAAGGTTTAGTTTAAAAAAAAATTCGCTTGCCATTGTGAACGCCACACATCCTCCTAATTACCCTTTAACAAATTTATATATGTACATATATATATATATATATACAGTATATGTATATGGTTCAGGATATATTATTGCTTTCTACATATACAATGTATCTTATTAAATATTGACGCAAATTCTTATTCATTAATTCAGCCATTGGCATTAAAAGTTGGAGTGGCGATGATAAAGCACCGACTATCATTAAAAACAATTAAATTACTGAATTTCCATGCATTTGACGCTACCCCGTAATAATACAGCTTTTCGTACAAAAGATCGTGTGATGGTATCGCTGAGACGTGGAGGATAAAAATTTGAAAGGTATAAATTTATCGATTATTCTGTTCATTATACAGATATATAAAAAAAGGGTCTTGAATTCTTCTTTTACCGGGGCTTTGGTATTAAAGAAAAAAAAAAGTGAATCGATGGGAATCGCTGTCACTTGTTCGCTCCGAATTTTAAATGAATTTTTAGAAATTTATCACAAAAATTCAAATTCTAGACTAACGAGTATCCCCTGGAATGAAGGCATTCATTTTATTTCTGTAGTAGAATCACCTTGGTGTGCATTAGATTTTTTAGATGTGGTCTACACAGTTTCACAGAATTTGGATTGGACCAATAGATGCTTTCATAAATATTTTAATTGTCATTTTGACAATGCGAATAAATCACAATAAGTTAGTACTTAAGTTACAATATGCTGACGATATATTTTTATATTCTTGTATATTTGACATTATGGTATGCTCCATTCGAAAACGTCCCTCGTATTCTGTAATATAATTATAATCATCGACTCATTGATGTGTATATTTGTGTATAGATAGAATTTAGTTATAAAAGTTGTATAGGTAGGTACTTGTCAAATTGAATATCATTAATCATTATGAATCTCGAAATACTTTATGGTCATACTTTTATAAACTCTTGCAAGGTATCGTAGTCGAATTTTGGTACAGTCCCATTCCATTTCTCCTGATCTCACATTTTTCGTCCTGATCAACTTGGATAACTATCCCACATGTATATACGTATATTTATTTCACTGAGTTTCTCTTATCGTTCTTTTTTGTCACTTCTCACTAGTTGCATTCCCCCATTCTACCGTCAGACTCCATATCCTTTCTCATAGGATATAATGGCAAAACGAACAGAGGGAGCGAACGGGAATAGCCATAAATGAAATTGAATTCTTAGCCATATCAAGTTACTGTCTTTTAAGATGAGCAATTTCCCAAGTATTTGCTTTCCGATATAAACGAGTGGGTACATGACTTCAAGGGTATGGGAGTATGTTAAGTTGATTGAATAATTCCTCTAAAAAAAATACGTACATCAAAAGAGAAGGGAATTGTTTGGATAAAAGTAAGAAAATAGAGCGGGGGCTGATACTTTTGACAATCGTTATGTTATTATGCATGAAATAAATTCCAAGGGAATTATTCATATTTTGTAAGGCGGATTTTTGTCATGTGGGGCTGAACTGCAGGAATCCGGTTAGGGGTTGGTGTTATGCTATGTGAGACGAGTCTGTAGAATAGGTGTACTCCACCAGGATAGATACAGTTAAACCGCACCTGGTATCGACCGGGTTCCGCGAGGCTGTGCCCCTGAGGCTGGCCGGGACTCAAATCGCACGATTTCCTCCACTTGAAAATTTGCCTTTTTTCCTTCCGTTTTTTAGTTTACAACTTTATACGTTTTTGAATATCAACTGGCCCCTTTTTGGAGTAGAGCTTATTACTTTTACATTGAGTGGTTGTCGTTCCGTGTACTTCGACTGTTAGTGGTATTTTTTGAAAAATTTCATAAGTTAGCAACCTGACAACAAATATTTATATCAACGATTCGTATTCTGATTTTTTTTATCACATTGATATTTTACAATAGGGTATAACGTGGTAGGTAAAAAGTATTATATTTGCGTTACACATATCTTATTTCTTGTAGCATCTTTAAAATCGTCTTGATCCATAGAATTCAAAATGTTATATCATTGATTGGCTGTCAAAAGAAACCCACTTGTCTTTCTAATATACGACATACGAAATATAATTTACTTGTCCCAATAAAACTCTATAAGCCAACTGCGAAAACTTTTTTAATCTGTAAAATATATCAGCTCTATCCGGGGAAAATGGAATTTCTCACACGGTCTGCACCTTGTACAAAATGGGGGACCCTCTACTTTTCGTCTGATTACGTGAGCGCACGTCCGATCACTCGAGTAAAGTTTATTAAGTAGACGCGCATGCAATGATAACAAGAAATAATATGAGCAACGGAGGAAGCTTACAAAATTGTGACTCGCGCTTAAGAGACGGAGAAGACAAAAACTTTGTGCGTTAAATGGGACGTGATTCTTTTTACCTAAGTTACATCTGTAACCTGTACCATACACAGCTGTGGGTTCAGGATAAACGCCACAAGCTATATTATATACCTATTTACAGGATTTACGTATTATACATTTTTGTGCCATAAAAGTATTAGTTGCTTATATTGGAAGTAAAACATAGCTAGGGCAGACATATTATCGCAGGTGAATGAAATATTAAATTTTGGTTAAAGGTTAATGTCATTGTATTTGCGTATAAGCAAAATTTAGGTAAATTAGTGTGAACGAGTATCTAGAATTTTTTATGTCAGGTGACTGTTTTTAGGGATTGGTTAGGATGAGTATGAAAATTTCAAGAGATCATAGCACGTATGCGTATTATTCAATTACATGGGTAGGTATACGTACATTACGAAATGGAAAGGTTGAAGATGTAGGATTTGTTGAAATTGAGTCCTCTTAGGTATATCAATGGAGACCTAGTATGTCTTTTACTTCAATCAGCATAAAAATAGAATTTCTTTGTAGAAGTTTCATGAAAAATAATCTTGTCCGAAGAGCAGTACCTCGTTACTTGTTCAAATTTTTATACTTTTTTTTTTCTCCATCAGGAGATATCAATTAGTTTCTCAAAATTACTATATTCTCGTTAAACATTTGAAATTTCTCATTTCTGTCTATCTTTTGCACTCTTCTTTAAAAGTGAAATCGTCTTAATTTTATGATACTTTGATACGCTTTTGTATTAATTATTTACAGCACCCTAATAATTTACTTTTCACGATGTTCGAATTAATTATTAAATTAATTTCGATACTCTGCATCTGCTTTGCATTCGCAGACTGTTTACGCTGTTAAAAGTAATTTTAGTTTTTTTTTGCACACATAAAAATTATGTTGTTCATCGACTGGAAAACGTATGCTATGAACTATGAAAAAGGTTGATTTCAAAATAAGATAAATCAGTCGACGTTTTCTTTATAAAGTTTTTGCATGATATATATATTATTTATACCTTTTTTGGTATTTCGATAATTCAATCGAACTTCGGGATAGAATTTACGGAGTGGTTAACTAGAATTTAACATGAATCCAATTGAAAGCAGTTGTTGCAGTTCCAATAAATCTTTCATTACAAATTTGATTTATTTATTATATCTACAAGATATTGTATACTTCGCACAAATATTAAATAATTACTGAACATACCAAAGACTGTGTGTAAAAGAAATATATTAAATTTTGTTACCAACTGAAACGTCACTTACAATTAGTATCATGTTTACTCCAATCAACTAAAAAAGCTGTCTAGCTTAATATTTTTATGGAGACTTCAATTTCAATTAAAAAATTGATATATTCGTTATATATGTGGGATTCTTTTCAGGGTGCCGAGAAAATACAGTGGAACACTTATTGCAACAATAATGATATTGCGACTTTATTTTTTACAAAAACGTCTCCTGTCCTCTCCACGCGGTGCCTCTCCGTTCCCAGCCTGAGGCCCCGTTGAGTAGTCTTTCTTCTTCATCTTGTTGCTTACGTATCATAGGCGTGAGTCGGTCTTCAATCACCAGCACCGGATACCGACTAAGAGCATCAACGTGTTTGAGGCGAGTCCCCGCGCGATGCTCAACCTCGTACTCAAACTCTTCTAGCATCAATGCCCATCTCGCGACTTTCGGTGAAATGTCGATCTTACTTAGAGTCTTTTGTAGAGCTGAACAGTCGGTTACCAACTTGAACTTAACTTCAAGTAGATAAACGCGAAATTTCTTTACTGCCTGAACTACCGCCAGAGTCTCGAGCTCGTACGAATGCAAATTCTTCTCAGCGTCTGAAGTCTTGCGACTCGTAAAATAAACAACATGGAATCGGTCCTCATCGTTAGTTTTCTGTAAGAGCGCAGGTCCATACCCCTCCTTGCTTGCATCCGTGTGAACCTCCGTAATTGCATCTGGCCGATATATCCGTAATATCGGTTCGCTCATCAATAGTTGCTTTAGTCTCTCGAAAGATCGTTCTTCTTCGACGCCAAAGCGGAATCTCTGATCGTTCTTTAACCTGCTTGATAACGGTCTCGCGATTTTTGCGTAATCGCAAATAAACTTCCGAAAATATCCTGTTAATCCGAGGAAGCTCTGTACCGCTTTTTTTCGACTTTGGCGTCGGAAACTTCTTTACCGATTTAATCTACGACGGTGACGGGCCGACGTTACCGTTTTCAATCATGTGCCCGAGATACTCGACGCGTCGTTGCAAAAACGTACATTTCTTCCAATTTATGGCTAGACCCTTTTCCGCGGCAACTGCGAGCGTTTCCTTAAGATTAGCGAATG
>JARQSV010000350.1:391311-412581 GCA_030142285.1 Calameuta idolon | reverse complement strand
TTCGAAACAAATTTGTCTGCTGGACACCCGGAGTTGTGATGGGCTAAGATATAGCCACGACAGGTTAAGATAGGTTAGAACTCCAACGCCATATGTCCCAAGATTTAGTTTTTTTTTTAAAAAAAACATAAGCTTGCCGTTGTGAACGCCACATGTCCTCGAAACTGCCTTTGTACACCTTTATATATATACATAAGCTTGTCAAAAGGTAGTTAAGAGGATGTTTGGCGTTCACAATGACAAAGGAATGTGTTTTTTTTTTAAATACTAAACCTTGGGACATGAGGCGCTCTAGTTCTAACCTATTCTAACCTGTCGTGGCCATTTCTTAGCCCATCACAATTCCGTTTGTCACGCATCAGTATTTTTTTCGAAAATTCGGTGTGTGTGTGCCGCTTTATGGTTCTGACAGTATACCTTAAGTATGTAAATTTTATCAGGACCATCCTGCTAAATACCAAGTGTCCTGCGTAACTGCCAATATTTAAGGCAAAAAGTTCCGAAAACTACTCTTCTTAAAACATATATATATATATATATATATGTATATAATTATATTCAATTCTACGTACGCCAAAAAAAGTATATCCCAAAAGTATCACGCGATATTTCTAGGAAAACTGATTTGTTTTGTTCATTACACAGAAATAATATTGACACTGTTTACATTTCTCAAACTTCGTTTCATCTGTATTTATGTCTTGTTGCACAAAAAAAGTAAAATACTCAGGGTTTCTCGATTCATCAGAACAATATCCAATTTATTGGATTCGATTCTTTTCGGCGCCCGATATGTCGCTACTAGAATTTTTTATTACATCGTAGCTTTCCCGAGGGGCTTAGAATAATAATAATTATTCTTACTATGCTATATCATGCGTGTTACATGTAGAATGAAACTCAAATATTCTTTTTATTATCATTGTCATTATTTGAACACATATTATATTTATTAGCTCTAAATTTAATCCCTCGAACATTCTTTTCTCTACGTGCTTAACCTGATTCGGCATGAGATTGGTCTTATGATCGATCGTGAGGGAGGATAGTACTGTTTAATGGCGTATCTTCAGGAAGATATTGCTCTCTATACTAGTTAAGCTCTTCTCCTTGGCGTAGCACATATATGTGTAACGATAAATACATCGTAGATATATGTGACCATAAACGTCCAATCGCATTTAATCTACATGTTGATGTCGTAAATTCATAACGTTCAGTAAAGAAAATAAATGGAATTACTTTCGAAAGAGTTCATTTTCAATAAAGTCACGATTATCATGTACATACATCATCTCATTCGTAATAGTAATGGCCTTTGAGAAAAATTAACGCTCTTTGTATTCAATACTTTAACTGTTGATCAAGAGACTCGGTCGAGTCTCCCGCCAAGTACGGACAACCCGCCGTACAGGGCAAGGTTCTTCGAGACTCTTTACTCGAAGCATCTCTTGTACCTGTATTTCGACTCAAATATCTTATGAACCGGTATATCTATGTGAGAAAAAGTTATTCATACATTCACTATAGGAATCGAGGGTTGTGAATGGGTCGTCACCAACTTCAATACGATTAATGTACGAGATCAGGGCGTATTTTCATCCTCATCGTCGTCCTCGTCGCACATCCATTTACCTTTTCATACAACAGATGGCGCTGGCTGCTTTACCTTCTTTAGCTATGTGTACTCTGGATGGTGTTGGGAATTTACGAATACACAATCAAATACATTTTGTACGTGAAACTACCGTTTCGCACCGAATTTTCAGTTAATATAAAGCTGGTTTCACAATAGTATAGAATTGTTATCTTTAGCCCGCACGAATAGTATAACAAAAATTGATGTGGATCGCATGTGTGTGGGTGTACGTATACGTGTGCTCGACAAAGCTCCTCGTATTTCAGGTGACAGTTTTTACAGATGTAGGATATCCAGGTGTTTCGCTCCGTAGTTTCTTGTATCTAATTGTAAGTGTCGGGTGCGGAAGTCCAGGGTGTTCAGGTATTCCTCTTTGTAGTTTCCTGTATCTACGAGTTGGGCATGGAAGTCTAGGGTGTTCAGATGTTCCTCTCCGTGGTTTCCTGTATAAAGGAGTTAAGGGTGGAAGTCCAAGGTATACAGATGTTCCTCCCTGTCGTTTTCTGTATCTAGTTATCGGACCTGGAAGTCCAGAATGTCCAAAAAAAGAACGCAACAAGCCACGCTTCGGCGTTTCGCTTATACCATAGTATCCTCTCTGCTTTTCACACGGCCTGAGGTACGTAAATAACCCAGCATGCTCTTCTCTCTTACGTTTACTATACGACTTTAACCAGCTAGACACTATTCACGACGCTTATATGTATGTATTCAAGATTACATTTTCTTTAAAAATTTGTATATATCTTTATGCATTTCTAAAAAAATGGACTTACAAATTAAATTTATATATATATTTTTCTAATTAGCGACATCACAATGTATATTTACATTTTATATCTGTAACAATATAGATTTGAGCTTGTATATCCCGTTGGGCAACAAAAACTTGTGATATCCTCCAAAAAAACACTTACATGTAAAAGACTACTGCAAGTATAGGAATGCTGTGAATTCCTCTAACAAAAAAGTATTGAAATCGTATTATTGGAGCCAAGTACATAAGTCACTACATGTTTTTCTATTACATGATCCAGCACTGGCCCATCATTTTAATTGTATTTTCAAAATATCCTATAAAGTTTTCGCTACTCTTTTACATTACTATTGATTCCCGTAGTTGATTACGATTTAATGGTCATTTAATAATTAATAAAACTTATCGAGTACTATATGGCGGGTCCGTGCCAGGAATTCCAAAGTACATACTTTGAACGTACTAATAGTATTATAATACTATATGTTTGTTATTAAGCTTTTACCGTGATTATTTTTGACGAGTTATTGTTAATATACTCTATATGTATAGAAAGTGGACACTGGTTTTGAGTTTAATGATTGGCATAATGAATGCAAATTTATATCAAGAAATGCACGGACCCGCCAAGTAGTACTCGATAAGGAATCACCTAAAGTTTTAATAATTATTAAATGACCATTAAACCATAATTAAATACAGGAAGCAGTAGTAATGTAAAAGAGTAGCGAAAACGTCATAGGAAATTTTAAAATGCAATTAAAATGATGGTCCAGCGCTAGATCATATAATAGGCAGACATGTGGTGACTTATGTATGTACATACTTGGCATTCATAATATGATTTCAATACTTTTTTTTAGAAGAATTCACAGCACTCCTGTACTTGGCGTAGTTTTTTATATGTAAGTGTCTTTTTTTGAGGTTATATGAGACCTTAGTTGAAGAATTGTATTGGCATTATTGTTTCTCTACGATATTTTGTATCGCAATGCATGTATATTCGTTACGATTATGTATCGGAATATATTGAACGTGATGTAGGTATATTATATTTTATGATATTTGTGCATTTAATTATTTTATCTCTTTGATAGATGAAATGACTTTGTGAAGTGTTATCTTGAGTTTATAGAAATTGCACAGATTTTATACGTTAATCAAATATACATATAATCAAATAATAATCAAGTAACGCGAATTGGACTTCGTCATCTTTTCGTTTCATCTAGAAAAGAAATTGTAATATGCAAAGTATGCTACGTCGTTTCCTGCTACAAGGATTCTTGAAATAATGCATGTTTATGTGGAAGATTATTGTTTAAGGCTTTTCTATTGATATTATAGGATGTTCTGAGATGTATTTTTAGTACACATATGTCATCGCTCAATAATCACCAATTATATTATAGAAAGTAACAAAAGAAAAGCGGTATCATAAACACGTCACTGTTTTTTCTCTTAGCACACACTCTCCAAGCGCCGCGTCCCGTCGCCCACCCGCTCGACGCCAGCGCCCACTACACTTTCTGGCAGTCTCCAGATGGCGCCTCGAGCAACCCCGGCGCGATAATTGAACAATAGTATAAAATTCCTACAATATTAAGATTTGTGTTAGCAATAAAGTGACTGTTATGATATTTATGGGCGACTATGAAAGAATCAAAGAAAATTCGTATCGTGGTTAATTATGATTTATATTAACAGTATTGTATAAGAATAAAAAATAATGAATAATAATTTTGGAGCGATATGTCTGTTATCAATTTGAACTAAGCAAATTAATAAATTCAGAATATAAATTCACATCATTAAACGTGACGAGTAACATTTCATGTACAATGTATTAGTGCTGGAATTCGATTATGAAATTGAAGATACAGAGAAAAAATCAAAATGCAGTGTTGATATGAATATTTGTATTTGTTATTATTCACCCGTAGCAGAGAAATCTGTTGAAATGGTGACAGAGACGTAGATATCGAGTATCTGTCAGTTATCATGTTCATCACGGTAATTATGAGTTGGTAAGGGATGGCTGGAGCTAATGTAAGAGGAATATGTTACGACAGCCCGTTTATCTCGTAAAAGAAAAGATTGTCATTATCGGGGAAGGGAGGGGGGGGGGGGGGGCTTGCCTTCATCGACAGTTGCATGTCTGTCCCCTATGGGAGCAGGGGTGCGGAAACCGCTTCTCGGGCTCAAATAAGTATTTATTTCGTAAATATTTTTTTGCTTACAACCCAAGTCTATTTTTTTCCACATATTTCGTTTAATTAATCTTTCAATATATAACTCACACTGTGGACTTCATTTTTGTCATATTTTGAAATATTTCAGAAATTATTTTGACAGTTGTCATAATAATTATTTGTTACGATTTTTTTAAATGTCTATTTATGTTGTAACGTGGCGTTACAGAGCTGGAGAGGATACCATCTAGGAATGACCGAAAGTAAATAAATAGGACTTACCAGGTCGGGCAGTGGGTTCGATGGCACAGTGGTAAAGTGCCCGACTTGGCAGTCCAAAGGTATCGGGTTCGATTCCCGATCAGGACTCCTAATTTTTTTGAAATTCCTAGCCCTCTAGCACTCCCTGGCGGCTCTGTGAATAAATTAATTGTAGCGGGGACGAGCCGGGCACCCCGTTATAATGTCTATTGCTCTTTCACTGGTTGACGATAAGGAACTGCACCAGAAACTCCACTTTGGCGTAAAAAGTTTCATTATGTCTGATGGAATTTAAAAAAATTATAAATTGCTGACACAAAAGAAGACAATTTTATCTATAACGTAATAAACGTGAATGGTTTCTACGTTATAGGAGCTAAGCAAAATTAGAATCGATCATGTACATCGGCATATATTTAGAATTTTTTTTTAAATGTTTAAATTAGTTCTGGTTTAGTCTAATTTTTTGTTGTTGTAGAAACTGCATGAAACACGATAAAAAACAACAGACGTGTTTTGATTTACATTCGAGCTGCAGCGAATGAATACTGACTCAGTCACGAATTGATTCGATACTCAGTGCCTTTGACTTTTCACGTTTGTTTCAATGCAAAAGAAGCAAATTGAATTTCGCTTTGAGTGTGATGCTTTATCGTTCATCTTCTTATTACTACCGAAATGGGATTCTTCTGCTTCAATATTTCCCTGTCATTTGCACGTCGTACTTTTTTAAAAAATGTCTTCGATATATGTATAGATAGGTACATACGAATACGTAAATAGCATTGTCCGTGGTGCATCTGAATATTTACCATATCACGTTATTTATAAAATAACAATAAAAATATATACGACACAATCAGTGATCGTCATTTAAAGTAAAACTCAAAATTTAGCTATATTAAATTATCGATAATAAATAAGTCAAATGGGTACTAGAATTTTCAAAATTTCTACGTATTACAAAAAATGAATGCGAGGTGAGTAATGGCTAACCTGCGTGATGTTACCTCGAACGAAATTCTCGAGCGATCAAATCAGTACGAATTCACTACTAAACTTTTAGGCCCGAAAAAGCCAGTTAATATTTAATACTTCGAAATTTCAACGAATTATAAAATACAAATATGGGACGAGTGATGGTTAAACGGTGTTACGAGTTAACAGCCATAGAACCAAATGGCTGATTTAACTTGCCTCATTTAATGCTGGATGCGTCGTTTGAATTTGTTGAATAATCATAAATAATAATTATATTGAATATCATGAAATTACATGCAAATGCAATCTGGCATCGTGTATGTACATCATCTTGTGATTCTGATTCAATCTCATAGGTGTTATACATATGTATATGAAATCATTATGTAACGAGCAAGTATTTAGACTACATATGTTACATACCCTATATGCAGGTACATAATATATGTATATCTCATATGGCACTCACGGAAAAGCTGTCACATGACCTCATGGAAAGTTCATTCCATTATACAAGTCACATCTGCGATGATATATTATCGCTTGAGTAAAACGATTTAACCTAATTGCAATAAATATTTTCTTTTAATTCATAGGGGTTCTAATTAACCTTGCTCGATAATATATATATTTTTTTAAATGTAAAACTGTATTACAGTGTTTGGTTTGCTTCTTCAGGTGGGCATGGAACGGAGGGACGCTATCTTGACTGCCGTTTTCGGAACGGTAGGAGCTGTCGGGGTGCTCGTGGGTCTTGGATTGGCAGTGTGGCTTTACTTGCGCGCAAGAAGGTCAAAGCAGCGCGATGGCGATCTAGAGGACCAGAACGAGAACGGAGAAGGAGCGAGTAGTAGTCGGCAGCAACAGCCGGTTAAGAAGAACGGATTTCTCAATCTGAAGACACCGCTCATTAGCACGAAAGCGCTTGGGTGAGTGAGAACTTTAATTTTCTTGGGTGCTTCAATTTATTTTCATTTAAAGTTTCACGACAAATTCTTACTTGAAATTGCTCTTGAAATTGGGATTGTCTACGTCTTATCGCATGGAGGACTTTTGTCTAATTACCAAAAAAATTACTTTTCCTACTGCAACAAGTATGGTTGACCTGAGATCTCGAATGGTAATGTAGAACTTCCAAGTGAAAAAAATTACAAGTAGCTTGAATCTGTAAAACATTTTTTGCCTAAAAGGCCTTGAAGGTATATTGTACAAGATTAATAATCATTTCGACACTACTTTTGCTATCGCTAATCGAAAACTAAAGGAGAAAAGTAACTCGATCATTTTTACGTGCCAAGTTCGAATTTGAATTTTTAGTTGACGATTTGCTTTGGAAGTTTAAATTAATCATTGTACACGTAGTGTTAAGGTGTTTGTCAAGATTTACTTGGAAGTTCTACGTTACCATTTGCGCTTCCCAGTCCTCTTGAGGAAACTGAGCTTCTGAGCTTTCATCGAAATTTAGTTCTCCCTTGTTGATATTTCTCACGGTTGTGCATCAGATCTACGCTAGTAGCTTTCCTATATGAAAAGCTTATTTACGAATACCGACAGAGTACTGAGAATTTTGATAGCCATTTGAACTTACCGACTGAGATAAGCTTGCAAGCTTTATCCACATCTGCCCGTTATCGGCTGAGATACTGTTTTATCGTAAGAAGTTATCCGCATAAGTTTGAGCTTTCGACACAAATATTATCCATAGAATCCTTAAATATAAAAAGAAATATATTTTGCTGTACCTACTGATATGGTATACCGCTATCACTTGTATAGAAACTAAAAATATTTTGCAGATAAGGCAAGGATTTAGAGCTTTATCATTAAAGCAACTTGCGTAAATAAGTTAAATAAAATATTGCAAAAAGTCAATTAAGAAGTCCAATTTATAAAAATGAATAACGGTTTTTTTTTATTGAAGCAAATAGAAACAGTAAGGCTCCATTAATTATCGATTAATTTCATTCCGTCTTGAAAAAATTCGTAAATCCGAAAGGTTGTTTGTTTTCCGAGACAATGCCTTTAAGTGCATTAGGTCTCAGCACACAAAATACTTAAATTTTTTTAGGACTAGCGAATTAGTAATGAAACTATCGTCGATTAAATTTCCCTGACAAAAAAAGGTGAAAGGGACTACAGACTATCAATCTTACGCTTTAGCATGCACGAGCAAACGTAGAGATCAAGAAATTCCTCGATAGATCATCAATGTTATTTACTGCCATACGATTACGCCCTATTGATTACAGTTTTCCGCATTTAGGCAGCATGGCTTGTTGTGACATTTTCATTATTGATTGTTTCTTTTATTCACGAAGGATTCAGGGTGCACGGCGTTTGTCTTTTGACAATACGAAGACGCGTGAATTTAATTTACCGATATGGTTCACCCTCCAGTCGGAATATGTTTGTTTCGAGACTCTCTCCATCCATTCGCTTACCTTAATTTGTTTATAAAACGAATATTCGAATATTCGATAATCGATAATACGCTTAACAAGAAGCACCGTTAAATATTTCTACCCAATTCATTGTAACTCGCGATGTTGGCTTAAAATATTTTTATCAATATCGACTTATATTATTTACATCTTACGAACGAACTGCTTCGAAATTCTAATCATTCGAATGATCCACCGACCGTAAACTTTTCAATTGCTCAACGTCGCTACAACTATATTTAAGTTCGGGTCTCTTGGCACTGCTACAGAATCGCGAAATGTTTCGTGAACTCAAAGTGAAAACAATGACGGCACAAATGGAAAACCGTCCGGCAATGAATGCAGCAGGGAGTAAATGTAGGCAGATATCGCGGCCCAGCGCGCCGAACTTTGAACGCACGACTTTGGATACTTCGACTTGTCCCCGTAACATCAACCTATCTTTAGCTACGTGTCCTGTAAGATCTAGCAACTTCCTTCTCATCAGATATATTTGAACAGCCAAAATTCCTAGCTCTGTCTCTCTCTTTCTGTATACTCCCTTCCAACTTCCATACAGTTCTGAGATTTTCCAAAGAAAACAAGCTACTCCAAATTTCCTCTTTTCCCGAAACTTTATCATTATTCCTCGACTTCAGGAACGATCGGCTCATGGTCACTGGTTATAAACCAAACGTTGTCTTATCCAAGAAACGACGTATTACCTCCTTGGCGATAGTCGTTGATACGTAAGCGGAAAAAAAATTGACGGGAATCCCCCAAACGGGAAACGTCACTCCTTTCGACGAGATCGAGCGATCGCTAATCAATCGTACACCCCCTTGTCACACAAGAAAAGCAGTCATTGATTTGGGGTTAACTATAGAGAGCAGCTTGATGGCTGATTGGCCTCTGGTAAGCTGACAATTTCAAAGTGCGACGGTGGTTATTAACCATTGTCATTTCTTTCTTATTCGCAATTATTAGCACCTTTTCCTTTCTTCTCTCTTTCTCTTCGTTTATTTTCTTGGGCTTGGTAGATGCATCAGGGTCGATGTAGGTATACGTGTATCTGCCTGATGTTACAGCCGAGACTCCTAATCGATCCCGCGCGACACGGAACGTCTGTTTCAGGGAACTAATTTTAAAATGGAAATTATAACAAAGGAGGTTCTATATGAGCGAATGCACGATGTCGAGCAACTGTGGATATTCGGAAGCGAAAAAAAATGTCTGAACAATGGAAGACCTGGGCGTTTTACGAGCTCGCGTTTCAGAAGCTGGAACGGATATGCTACGAATTCAGTAGAACAAAAAAAGATATATAATACAAACTGTGATATCTCGCTGAGATAATTCGTCGATTTTCAATCTCTCCAACGTTTTGGTTATATTATTTTTTGTGCTCTGTTTACATGCATATAGACATTATATAAATGTGTTTATACGCATCTGGACCGTTGCGATTGGTTACTCATCTTTCGAGTGATCTTCACATTCGTCGCGAGATGAAATTACATCGAATCAAGTCGATTGAATTTTGCGCAAAGTCGCATCAACACTGACGCGACGATTGAAGCTACTACCGCTAAAAGTCTTACTTTAAGGTAAAATTAGGAATGTTGGAAAATTATTTTTGAGACAGTTCAACTTTTGAGACACGACCGGTATCTGATCATCGACAGAAGTAAAGAGGGCTTGTTTTCGTAAAATGAAATAGTAAAGTTTGAGAAGAAGTCACATATTGACACGTTCCATTAGAAAAACTCAAATCATTTCGATTTAGGTCACACATCACACAAATGTTTTGCACATCAGACAAATTCTATTTCCAGTCAATTTCGACTCGTTCCGTTATACACGTATCAAGTAATCCGTATTTTTCGATTCACGCCATGCCACTGAACAACGTATGTTTTATGCCAGGGATGAAATGTTTTCGCAAAATTTTTAGTTCACGAATATTCGGCTAGATGACAATGTACTCGAGTAGTTTATCCCTGGGGCGTAGTCACTGACGAACACGAGTTCTTAGCGCTCACGTGCAAACGTTAAAATTTGTGTCAACGCCCATGCATTGTAATCTTCGTACCGGTGGTATCTTTGTTCCGTCTTTGCTGTCGCTATTCTAGCCAGGGTATACCGTAACGTATAAAATATATTATAATTCGAGAATTTCTTCTCTGATCTGCCGAAGTCTGCGTGCGACATCCCAAAGCAATTGATTTCGTGATTTAAGGAAGCCGACAGAGAAACAGAAAGAGAAGATTGGCTGAGAAGAGCGCGTTACGTAAAATAAAATGAACCCTCGCGATTGTTAATGAAACAAAGGCACTAAGGGCTATTCTGAAGCCAGACAATGTGCGGAGATTATTGTTACGCTTCCGGTTCTAACGAAACTTTGGACTGTACGTAAGAGATGGAGATAGATGGAGCGCGGTATGAGTTCGAGAGAAAGAGAGAACCGAGCGAAAGCGCAGACTATTTTCCTTATTATTATCGGAGTGCGATAATGAATGCATCGCTGTCGTTTGAAATGATTATCATAATAACGAGATGAAAAATTAAACCGTTACTGAAACTTTTGACAATGGATTGTAATTAATCGAGTCGAGCCAATGCCCCTGGCGAGCTAAATTCCGAACATTACGTTTAATTGCTTCGCTTCACCGCGAGGGACGATCTTTGAATCTCGACGAGGCTGGAAAAGTGAACGTAGATATTTTGCAATTTTACATAATTCACTATCAGTTAATATTATTTCATCTCGTGGACTATCTTTTTTAAATTTTCTTCAACCCGGGAGTGGTTGAGATTTTGTTTCTCCATTTGAAAATTCATTGAGTTTGGGTGTTTTAAATATTCCACAAGTCCATTATATGGTTAATAATGAGCCTTAGCAAAGATTGTATCGTGCTTGGTTATTCTCCATTCGTTAATTTCTTTACCGTCGACTGATTAAAATTTCTAATCAATTCAAAATGATCCTGAATAAACAGTTTTACCTCCATCAGACACTTCCTGATGCTACTAGCCAGCTGAGAGTGATCCAGCTAGAGTTCTTTACCAGTCAGCCAATTACTTAGCTTGCAGCTGAATAAATCATCCTGGCAGTTGGTGGTTAATCACGAAGGCCTTTAAAATCAAACAATTATTATACTGCCAATTAGGTTTCGCGTTTAATGGCGTCAACAAATTTTCACTGTTTCAACGAAGACGTTTAAAAGGGACACGTCATTTGCGAATCTGGGCTTTAACGTTACTTTTGGTCTTAGAATATCAACCAATAAAGATTCTTCGAACTAGAGATCCTCGAAGAAGAACATTTCGTTTGAAATTTCAATAGAAAGGAATCTTTTGTTTCTCGTTCTCTCTCTCTTTTTTTCTTTAAGAAAATAAAAAAAAACTCTAACACTAATCTGCTTCTTTATGCATTGTTGAAGGTTAATAGGGTAGAGAGTACATGTGTATTATTATGACTGTCACTGGTGATCCTGCTTATATGTATACTGCATATGCAACGACGTATGCATTTCTCTCACTAGGGTTGGCCTTGCACGTTGAAACTGCAATGGCTCTCATTGCGGATCAATACGCGAGTCCGCGTCAGACAAGACAAGGCGAAGTTAAAAAAAAAGTAGAACAAAAATGGTAGACGATGCGCGAATGAGTATTCATTGTCGAGTAATCCCCAGCCTTTGGATTTCCTAAAAGAAAAGACTCTTCCGAGTAAAGGGTATATTGCTAGTGTTAGCAAGAATACGAGTAATACCTGTCGTATATAATATATGTATACATGTTTCTAGTACGTAGTGTACAAAGTATATACAGTGTATATATATATATTTTATCTTTACTTTTATTCCACTATCGTAAAGTACTATTCCACCAGTGAGGAACGATGAAAACTTTCGAGTGGCTCACCCTGTCGGAACGAACTTCCGCTCAACGAAATGCTCTGGCTGACCTTTCATTTGATTTTTCACACGGTCGGTTTTTCCGCCTATCGATTTCACGGCAATAATTCACGAGAGTAGGAAAAGAGCCTTTCTTCTTCTCTTATTCGCTTTTTCGGCTCCAGAAGTAGAACAAAGGAGAACAAGACTATGCGTCTAGTTATCGGGAGCAGGGCATGTATATGGGTACTTTCTTGAGATTAAAATTCCATATCCGTGCAATAATATCATTCCGAAACTTTTTTCACGCAGTCGTGGTTCAAATGAGATTTCCACCCGTTTCACGTGTGTAGTTTCATTCCCGCGTCTTTAATACGTCGTAAAACAGCAATATCATACGTTACCATATAAATGGACCGCGGGGTGTACAGTTAGTCTTATAGGAACTTTTATATTTATCGGTTAGCTTGGTGCACGTGCACTGCAAGTGCAAATATCGCTTGGTCTTTTCACTCGTTTTTTCTCTCTCGGTTGGTCTTGCCTTCAATTAACGGGGAATTTAATTAAAAGTGAATCATGCCACTTTGACTTTAGGGATATAGCTCGGACATCGTTCTACAATTGTTCCTTTCGACCTGAGTGAGGCGTTCTGCGTGCGTTACTATGGTAACGCGTAGCGCCGAGTAACGACTACTGGATCATGGGTGCGTGTTATCGCGCTATTATTTTTCTAGATATGGTTTGGTTTACCTTTTTAAAAAAAGTGAGCATGGTTTTATGTTTTACCTGGGTTCTTTTAGGTTAAAGTTTATGTATTGACTCATCCTGTAGGAAGTGGAGGACGTAAATCATGAGTGATACGGGACGTTACCCGTTGATGCTGAGGATGTTGTGGATGCATGTGTTGCCCAAACACCGAATGCCGATACGCTTGATATATCGTTTTGTCCTATGTGTGACATGTTTATGTATTGCTGCATGTGTCGCCATTCGCATGAGAAGAGTGGGCGTTATTGGAAATTAATGATTTTAACTGTAAGGATCATACTTATTATTTTACGTGGCATGCAGGACACAATATAATATTGATCGGCTAATAATTAATTACGTTCGATTATTTTTCTATTGAATTTATTATTATTGGCGCAAATAATTTTTTTTTAAGTTGGACTTATTTCTCTCTTGACGTCGATTAATGAATAACATTATACTTTGTTGTCATTGTATTTCGTGATATTGAATTTTCTATGTTCGTATAAATAATTAGTATACACACGACGAAGGAAAGGACCTCTTTATGCTTCTTTACTATTTTTTGGTAGAACTTTATGTGCACTTATATTTTCCAGTCTTTATCATAATTTGAATTCTTATCAATGAATAAAATTTCTTTCATTAGACGTGAGAAGAATTTTGATTTCTGTCCTGATCATAAACACCCATCGTCTACTGACCGTAAATTCCGTTGAAAATCTATTGATAATTTGGAATCCACGATGGGATTAGATACGAGAACGTGAAGTTCCATCGGGATAGGAATTAATACCGCAAGACAATGTCTGATACTATTGTGTTATAACAAGCTTTTCATAACGGAACGTAACGGTATTATTTTTTTATGGTAGTTATGATTAACGTAATCTTGGGATCCTGTCACTTTCATTATTTACGCGTATTATTATCATATACTTGCCGAAAATGGTAATTTCGCTTCCAAAAGCCTCAAAGGGAAATAATTCGTAAACTCAATTTCTGAGTATTCTCTTCGTACAAGGCTCATGTATAAAAGACAGTACTGATGAAAATGACGATTTCGACCCTTATCAAATTTCTCCATTACAAATCTAATAAATAAACCGATGAAAAAGTTATACATCCTTCATCCGAGCATCGTCCGGCAGATACACGACATTGCTTTTAAACCTTCGGCTTTTATATGGATTTAGAGACACAGCCGATCCCCGTACAGTCAACGACTTGAAAGCCACTTACCCCCTGGCAGACATCCTCGCAACTTAAACGTTTGGATATTCTTAAATTTATGATATTATTCGTCAATTAGAAAATATTTAAAAGACATAGGTTATGTTATCTCATCATATCTTATACTGTTTATATGGAAATACTTTTCATCTGTATAAAAAAGCCCGTGACGATCTCACAGCAACTAGTTCACGTGACAATTTCGAAATACTCTCCTTTTTCATTCATCACGCTCGATGAGCTTGCAGTCTGGATGCACTGTGGTCAATTGAAATTTTAAGGACGATTCTTTTTCGATGCCCGTCCCTGATTTAACTTTCCCGTGCAATCCTTTGTTTCACTCCAGTTACAATGTCCAACCCTGTAAAGACTTCCTAACGAGTGATGATTACTCGCTAAAGCTTGCCGCTCGTTCAGTCAAGTGACCCGCGCTTTGAATAATAAGCTATTCGCCATTGTAAAGCTCTATAGTCTTCACTCGCCAAGGAATTTGATCGCAAGCTGTGAATAATGTTTGACATTGACGTCAAAGCTTTCCACGAAACTTCCATGCACGGTTATACACGTCGCACGGTGTATACTCCCTTAGTACTGCAAGCTCCTTACAAGACGTTCTCTAAGGATTTCAAGCAATCCGTGTTATCGACTACGTAAGCATTTCAATAACCAGTCCTCCGTTTGTGCTGATATTCCAAAACTGCACCGAATCTACGATAACACCAGATTCGTAATCAAATTTAATTAACAGCGATTCTAAAATTCCACATATCCTCATTATAACCATATCCATATAGACAGTTCATTCAATATGTGCATTGCTGCTTGGATATTGATCACACTACGTATTGGAATTGCGAATTACTCGAAAGCTTTCAAGCTTTAATACATCTGGGCTTATTATAATATCTTAAGAATTGTGACTATAATCCCTACGTTGTTCCTCGAACTCGTTGCTTAAGGGTGAAGCAAGTCGGGTTATGAACCAAAAGTAATCCGTGAATTTCCGTCTCAAACCTATTTACATGCACTCGAGTAAAGCTTCAATACGAAGTTCGATGCTCGTGTTATTCCAGTATGCATAGTACGTTGTCTACCACGCGTTACAAGACTAGACAATTAGGACTGCAGGTTCCGTTGCACATGGAGCTTTCATGATCTGTGGTATGTAGGCATCCAATGTGTACACTAGCACTTTGTCAATCATGCTAGATGATCCGAAACGTGTTTCACATATGCGAGTGACCACGGGTACGATCTCTTTCAGATTATTGGAAAACACTGTTTATTACATTATCAGAAAAAAATGACAATGCATATCTATGCTTCTGAAAAAATTTTATTTTTCATAAGTTACCTTCGTTCGCAGCAGCCTGTCTCTGAGAATTTCGCTTAGCTCGATCCGCACGTGACCCGTTACGTGCTTCGGGTGCAATATTCGGGGCACGTGTTATGTACCCTAGATGTAATTGAGGTTATCTTTAACATGGCGAGAATTGGATTTACAGAAAAAAACGTTAAATTATTCAGTAATCATTGGTGAATTTTTGATGGCACGATGTACAGCAGGGAACGAAAAATGATTCTTCAATATATTAAAATTTTGTAAATTAATGCTATTATGCTATAAACAGGAAAAACACTATTGCTTGCTAGTGTACCATCGTGTAGGTGGTTGATTATTTTTATATCGTTGTTCTGCGTCAACGTCATACGTGTATGTTAACTTGCTTCTTCTAGGCGTCCTTTTGCGTAATACTGTATCCTTTGGAGAATATTAAGTGAACAACTGAAATACTCCGTATGTATCGCTTACTCGAATTTCCTGTAGTTCCTGAATTTCGTGAGTAGCACATTGAAATATTCGTTCCCCTGAGGAAACAATTCCTACCTAAAACTGGATCCTTTGGGGCAATTTGAGAAGTTCTCTTTGATGGGAGATAGTTCGCCTAACCCCTGTATCTGCCCTCTATTATATATCTTTGACCTTCGATTCAACCTTCAGTTCTCTGTTGGAATTCCCTTCTTTAATTAAAAGAAGTGCCGAAAGAGTCGTGTGGAGTCGCTACAATGATATAACATAGTCATACAGTATATTATAGTCCTATTATGCCTGTTATCTGTAACCATTATTAATAATTATAAAAATTGGCAGTATTGATAGCAGGCTGTATTTTCTGTTTACCTATTTTCTGATACAATCGATCAAAGATTTCCGGCACATGATTTGTGTTCCCTGAAGTGTCGTATTGAATAATTTTGGATATTTAAATTTGTATGCCTATATATTATATATTTTTAATTCTTGATTCAATTCTGTATATCAAGAAAATTACTTATTTTTTTGCCCAATATAGAGGAATAACATTCTTAAAGGATATTGTCGCACCCATCTTTTCGTAATTTTGTGAACTTCATCAGGCTTAAAGGCAAAACTGATATTATCTTGTATGTCAAATTCCGACGGGATGCCTTGAATGCCAGAGTCGAGATTCTGGAGATGATTGGCGGATCAGAAATCAGGTGGGAACTTCGGGTGGGTGCTTCTAATTAAATTCATTAAGTGAGGCAAAACGAGTCCGCCGTGGTTACTAGAACTGTTAACCTGGTAGGATTGGAACGCGCCTAATTAAAGTTGGTGCATAAGGTACAAGTTTGCGAAATATTAAAACTGGGTCGTTGCATAATATTGGACAATTTATATTTTTTATTTTTTATTTTTATGTTGTCTTTTTTTCATTTTAGTAAATAAATATCTCATTCAGTGACATTTATGGTCCATTTGATACATTCTGCCACAGTGTTATGGTATATCCTCACTTGCGAAACGCAAAACAATATTTTATATACCTATATTACCTTTGTATCTGGTATCGCTCGTGGAGTAATGCCTTAGAAAAAGATAAAGATATTGATTAAAGAAACGCTTTTTTGGTTTAAAAAACGGAGATATTATATTATTACGACGGGTTTACACCACAATGGTCGAACATGGGTCGAGGGTAGGTTTAATATTATGAGTCCGAATATCTCGGAGGGAAGATAACAGGAAGGACCGAGTCAGGCTCTCCTGAGATATCAAGTATCAAGTAAATCAGAAATACGGTGAAAGAGATAGGATATAGTTGGTTAATATTTTTCTTGAGATCCTCTCGAGGCTTTATGCCTCTAACCACGTACGATCAGGAAATTAAACAAAAACAGAATGAATCCGTTGTCAAACGAGTTTAAGTAAATTTTGGTCCCTTCCTCGTATACAATTTTTTGTTTCATTCCATAAGACACGACAAGAAGAATCTTTTAATAATTCCTGTTGAAAAGATAGGAATCAAAAGCGCAGATAATTTTTTCACGAGACTCGCGTTATTTGATTTGCCTCTTTCGTCCACGTAGAAAAAAGTGTTGCACTGTGTTCGGTTGAAATATAAGTTTTGCGTTGTTTTCAAATGAAAAATATTAACATATAAATACAAGAAACAGTGGAGGGGTAAAAATAAAATTTGTGTTTCACATACTCATAAAAAAACTTCAATACCTTCCACTAGTATGTATAACGCAATTTGCAAATGCATTTAACAGTACTCGGATGCATTAGTTAACAAGGTTCATTTAATCGGATATAGAAGTGAACATTTTTAAGTGAATATCGTTCGATGGGAAAAAGGAACTAAAAGGCAAAGGTATGACTGTACGTGAAAAAGTTGGTTCCATCAGCTGCATAATGTTGGTGCCACTATCTCAAAGCCGATTGTGTGAAGCTCGAACGAATCTCGAACTTAATTCAATCAACACTTTGAATTGATTGAACTTTAATTTCAATCGTTCACAGTCATCGATAATTCGCATTATAAGCACGGTTCCCACCGACTAGATTTATAAATCTATTTTCCAAATGATAACCAAGTGACAATAATCTACCACAGAAAGATGCCATTAACTTTGATAGCTTTGACTTCCCCTTTCATCTACTCCGACCAACGCATAATAATATTTACTCTTGATTGACTGTGTAATCGAATTATCGAATGTCTTTCATGATGTAATAAACGGACATTTTATCCATCACTGGACCCAATAAACTGTTTAGGCAAGTGAGTGATTCATAATTAGGGCCTTATACATGCATGCATGCGCACACGCTTGCACTAAGATTATGTAACGTAATGCAATAATGAGCTAGCCATTCTCATACGAGTCATGACCCTTTGAACGGTCCTGCGTTTAATACAAAAATTTTAGCTGTATTCTGATTAAGCGATAGTTCGGTACACCTAGGAGATACTGATAAGCAGTCTCAGACTTTGTGTTTTCTGTTTTTAATAATTTAAATGTACAGCTTTTGAACCGACTTTCAGAACTTCTATGCTGGTTCCAGTATGTCTCCCGTATCCATTATTGTGCCTACTGTAACCATCAAACACAAAGTCCCATAACATTGTGGACTTTCTTTACTATTATCTACTCACTGATCGTTACCAAACACCCTGGAGCTTACATAGGTAGATACTAGTTGTACAGACTATTCAATCTAGTTGGTTTGTTCATTACGTGAGAACTGACCCGTACTGTAACACGTTGCTGGCTAGATGTTAAAAACAAGTTGTATTATACTTTGTTGTTTAACAGTATACCCAATACAAAAAATAAAATATACATTATAACAGTGGTAAAAGCATCGTATAAACAAACATCTGATTATAGCAAAAATGCTTAAATTGTCTTTAGATAATTTACAGAACCATTGAAAATAATATTGATTCACAAGTTTCAGATCGATATCCTTTTGTCTTGTAAAAGGGTTCGATACGTAGATTTCTCTTGCAGAAGAAATTCACGTATTGAAAATTCAAAATTTTCAAGCGAGTTTTCGAAATGGGTAGCTGTATCACTACCCGAGCAGCAATTCTAGATTGATCGATATTAAAAGGTAACTTTCTCATGTGAGTGAACCCCATTTGGTAATGTAACAAAAGACGCCTATTTGCAAAGTCACTTGTTTCTTCAATTTTACACAATACTTCGTAAACGATGATTCACCTATTTAGTGCATAATCGCGTTATTTGTATTGTGAGAGGACCGATTCTCACTTTTTGGTCAGTACAACACAAGGATAGACTAGGAACAGTAAAATTAAAACCACTGTCTAAGCGGTATTTCGGGCATATCGGTTGAGCCCACGTTATATTTTCTCTCTTCTTACACTCCCGGCTTAAGACTGCTTGTCTCTCACCTTTCTTCACAATTATATTTACAGAGGGTTATTATACTAGTATCATAGTGTGTGTCTAACAGTTCCAGCGTAACCGGTACGCCTATAGCTCGGCCGTTCCTGACAACCGAGGCGACTCGCCGAGACGTTCGGAGATTTGAGACCCATCAGAATCGCAATCGGAGTCGTCGGATATAGAGGCATTGATGGCGATCCATTTTTTTAATCGTTCCGGAGGTAATATAGATTCGTAAATTTTCTGTTTGAGGGGGTAACCAGGAATGTCTCCCACAACGTAACGATCTAGATCGAGCTTTTTGAGGATTTTATAAGGGCCCACATACTTTTTGCTAAGTTTCGTACTGCCCTGAACAGTGGGGGCCGATTGTCGAATCATGACGAAGTCGCCTATCGCAAAGTCGGGATAAGGTTTCCTCCGTTTATTATAGTACTCCTCATTGCGCTTCTGACTGGTTATAATGTTATCCGAAACTTGCTCTCTTAATTTTGATCGTTCTTTATCGCATAAGTCTATAAGTAGATCTTCCTCGATCTTGTCCTCCAGAACATTGAAGCTGCCTTGTCGCAATCTAAACCCAAACATGGCCTCAGCCGGACTTCTACCGATGCTTTTTTGTACCGTAGTGTTGAGTGCTAGCTGGACTTTTCCTAATACCTCGTGCCATTTGTCCGGTCGTTCGGTCAGTTTACAGATAGCCGGCATAATTGTTCTATTGTACCGTTCAATTTGTCCATTGGCGCGGGGTGTTTGAACTGCCACCTGGACATGCTGAATTCCATAACGTTCGCAGAAAGCAGAGAATTCGTTACTGGTAAACGCAGTTCCTCGATCGGATACTAGTCTTTTAGGGGCTCCGAAAACTTTGAAGATGGATTCTAGGACCCTAATTGTCTCGTCAGTGGTGGTGGATCTAACGGCTTCTAAGATAATAAATTTACTGAATCCGTCTATAATCTCGAAAATATGCTTGTGTCCTTTGGTGGTCTTCAATAGTGGCCCCACGTGATCAATGTGTATGGTACTCCAAGGGTGAACACCTTTATCAAGGCTGTGTAGGTATCCCTGATTGGAACTAGCCTTTTGATTGTATTCTAAGCATTGGATGCAATTTGACAAGCATTTTTTTACATATTTTCTCATATTACGAAAATAGTAGTTACGCCGTAGCTCGCTAGTAATCTTGTCGGCGCCCAGGTGGGCAAATAATTCATGAGTTCTTATTACTAGGTTACGCCGCATTCGTTTGGGAACGACAAATCGGTGGCTACCATCAATGGTCTTAAATAGTTTGTCATTGATAACTACGTAATCGGACAAGGATTGGTCACCTTCCTGTATTTTGATTTTAATATCATTGATTTCGGAATCAGAGTCCTGAGCTAAAGACAGTGCGTCGTACTCGTCGTTCGATGCTGTGGCGGTATAAACTTGATGACATCGGCTCAAGCTATCAACGTGGCCCATTTTATCCCCTTTTCGATGTTGTATCTCGTAATCATATTCTTGAAGCAACATACTCCAGCGGCAAATCTTAGGGTTCACATCGCGCTTCTGTAGGGTTTGCTTTAGCGCGTTGCAATCAGTGACTAATATAAATTTCTTTCCGAACAAATATACTCGGAATCGTTCTAATGCTTTAATAATAGCTAGCGTCTCTAATTCAAAGCTGTGATAGTTTTTTTCGGCGTCCGTGGTTTTGGAACTGAAATAATATACCGGGTGTAATGTGTTGTCGTCCTGTCTCTGTAGCAAAATAGCTCCATAGCCGTATGAGCTAGCGTCGGTGTGTACTTCTATGTCTTTGGCAGGATCGTAAATTTTCAATACTGGTTCACTGGTCAGGATACGCTTTAACTGCCCGATGGCTTGCCTATGTCTATCCTGCATTTCAAATTTGACATCTTTACGTAGC
>JARQSV010000350.1:358858-381143 GCA_030142285.1 Calameuta idolon | reverse complement strand
GTTCATAAGATATTTGAGTCGAAACACAGGTACAAGAGATGCTTCGAGTAAAGAGTCTCGGCGGGCCGTGCCCCGTATGGCGGGTTGCCTGTACTTGGCGCGAGACTCGACCGAGTCTCTTGATAAATGGCTTCACTTATGACATATGTTCATATGCTCTCACTCAAGTGTAGTCGCCCATTTGACCGATTCTCAATTCTTCGACATCATAATTCGAATTTCTTGCTTATACATATATTGATAAATAACAACTTTCAAGTTACATTACATTTTGGGATGTACAACCTCTCATTTTATTCATATGGATGATTTTACGAAATTGCTCTGAAAACCGGAGACGAAATATATCATCCTACGTTATTAATATTGCTACAGAGAAAAAAGAAACTCCTTTGAAATTTTTAAAAGATATTTTGTCATATTTCTTATATTAACTGGTAAAGAAAGATTACAGTGAGTTTTCTAACGCGTGGATCTCTAATCGCAATTTTTCATGAATAATTTTTTTCTTGAAATTTTATTGGTAATTGAAAATAATATTATCAACTGTCATCGTAAAGCTGTAGAGAATGATATATAATGTCAAATTATACTCTGTGTACTTTCATAAAAAAATAAGGCTGTCTATTTTAAAGCATTTTGGAACGTAGATCAATAAGTATGGCAGTGAACTTATTTGAAAGAATAATATGTCAATTATTTGTTTCCGAAACATAAAAAAATTGTATATCATTCTACAAAACACCGTGTGTTTCTACTTTTTTAAGTAAAGTGTACATTAAATAAAAAATGAATGAGTATATAAAAATAAAAATTTTTGTTTTTATGACTTATGAGTACTATCCAATTAAATATTCGCAATTGAAAATAAAAAAGTTTGGTCTCGATGATCCAATTATAAAACACCAGTGATTCGATTCGTTATTCTAATCACGGCTACAATTTTACATTTACATATTACGATACCACTGCGAGGATATATTGGCCGCATGATCTATATACATTTCGATATCTGATAACGTTTCTTCAGATAACCAACAATGTACTAGATTGATTAGATTGCTTTCAATGCGCAGCTAATATCCGATTAACGAGCTATTCCAGCTGGCGAACCCAATTAAAACGGACTTGAAAAAAACTGAAAATCATTCCGAGCTTGTAGATAACGTATAATCACTCTCTATAATATTGTCACCTATATTTACACGTTTGATGTAAGAATATTTATTTTCAATAATTACTTCTAGATAATTGTCATATACGCATACGAAAAAGTTATAGCGACTGTTTCAAATGAAAACGGAAGTTACAGATTCAGATATATACTTAGGTATATTTATAGTGTACATATCTTAAACACTTTCTTTAGCGGCGTGGCACTATAAAATCCTTTCAGCCGAAGATGTTTTACTGACAGTTACTTCGTGAGTTTCCGAGCCCCTAAGACTTTATTCGAGCAATAAATGTATACCGGGAGCCAAACGCGATTCGCGATATGAATTTAATGACACGCGTACAGTCTTTCTCGATGGCTTTGGAATAAACGTTTCTTTTTAAAAGTTTTGACTACGTCTCAAGCACCTCGTAACGATAACCCTGGATTACGCTGATAGGAAACTATTTCGGCGAGTGTACGATTGTCTTTTTTTTGTTTACCTTTCTCTTTTCTTCACCTATCTTTTTATTCTCCTGTGTTTGCCTATGCAAGAATCTACTTTGTAATTTTCGCGAGTAATACTAGTGCCTCCCGCGAATCGTTGGCGCAGGTGAATAATATTTTGATGTTATATTTTCTTTTAACATGCTACGCAATGACACCCTATCCTTTTTTTTTATTCTTCATCCCCGTGTGAGCTAACCGTCTCCGTGTGCCTCTCGCAATTTCTGGTTGTACAATTATGTACCTTTTTTTCAACGCCCCTTTGTACAAACCACGAACTTCATTATAACACGTAGCAGTAAAGAAATATGTTCTTCCCCTTCTGAAAGATTTCCTTATTCTTCATTTCTCTTTGTGTTAAACGTACTCGCTATACGTAACCGGGAAGTGGAGCACTTAATGAATTTCGCGTTTTCATTTTGTTCAGAATTCGTCTCATTTTCTCGTCGGGAGTTTCAAATCGCCTTGAATTTCATAGTCACGATTAGCCATGCGAATTTCTCGTATTTCGTACTCGGTGATTTTACCACTTTCGCAAAAAGTTCATTCGACGTTCATCTAGCGGAACGCTTGAGAGTTCCTGGTACTCGAAGCACTCGAAGCTACCCTGTACTAGACCTGATGTCTTTTATTTGAGATTTTTGGAACCTGATAGAGTTCAGTTTTTGTGTGTGATTGGTGCATGCTGTATTTAATATTTGAGACATTACATAGTATGTCGATAGTGCTGCAGTATGAGAATATGTGTAAATCAGATTTTTATTTGACAGTGTGTGCAATTTATTCCATTTTGGTTTGACGATGGTTAATATTAATCTTTACAGAGTTTAACGTTAAATTTTAATTAGTGATTAAACGTTCCCTTTTGCAGCTTGTTGCAACGCTATTAACCTAAATAGGGAGAATTTTCATTTAAATTTCGTCATTTGCTTAATTCATTGATTTGCATCATAGATCGATGAAATCTATTACGTGCTGTGTTAGAGTCCCGATAATTGAAGGAGAAAGCTTCGTAACGATAAAATATATCATTCGAATATAATAATTAATACCACGAATTGACAAATTATGTTACTATTTAATCGATACGTAATATGTTTTTCGTAATAGATTGTTTTTCAATTTCATTTGTTTCGACTTTCATTTCGACTTTAATTGAATATACTTGTTCCACTGTGTATATAACTTTCGCACGCGTATTACTCTGATTACTTTATAGTTCCAATATTTTTTATGTACACTTGTATCATATATTTCATATATATTCCTATTCATTATTTTCACGCGCATCGATTATTTTGTATTACAAAAGAAAAAAAAAAAAATACGAATTTCTTAAATTGCTTACTGTTTATATCTATCACATGCTTATCAGTTTCCATCAAGTTGTTTACAACTTATAAAATGTCAGCCAATAGGCTGATACTTATCCCATGTAACATAGGTCATACATATATTTATTGCATACTGTAATATATCACCTATTAGGCAAAGGATTATGTGGTATAAGTATGTCTCCCATCAAGTTTCTAGACACCTTGGTATTACGTACTTCGAGCTGAACAATTAGTTGACATAAATCTTGAGTTTATGTACCTGTAATACCTAGTTTTCTACCTACGCATTATCGGCTCCATTTGCACGTTTTGACCTTAATTTTGGATGAAATATACATTGCGTGACATTTAGAAGATAAGCTAGCCATTACTTTTATTTCAGGAGTTCTGAGTATAACAAATATTTGAAAGAATGATAAGCTTGTGATAAGAATGATTTAGAATACTACTTGCAATATAATGCAATATTTGTTCTATTATAAAATATATATATTTTTTAATGGTAAATCATTATTTTTCTCCCACACGAGTTAGATATAAAAAACAGATTCAGATAATTCATGATAATGATTTTCACGTGGAAGGTGCGTTCCTGGTAATGGATGGCCAACTCTCTGATTGGAAGGAAATCCCGTAAAGCATGGCTCATTTTTCACCGTAATCTTTTTCAAGATTTTTCCAAGGTGTTTTCCCCATCAGCCATAACGGACATTAAAACACCGTTTAAAAGTTACGCACGAAAATTAACCTGTATTTTCATGAGAAATCCTTCGAAATTTCTCAAAAATTTATGAGAACGAGAACCCGAGTTTGGGGATTAGTAGCATTTTTTTGAGATATTAAAATAAATAGATCCCTGAAGGATTTTATTTTTTTTTGTTATTATTTATCATATGAGAGAGCGTTGTGACATATTTGCAATGATTCTAGATCTGTTTACTGATGAAACGTTATATTAGGAAATTACATGGAATTATTTTGCTATCTGTCATATTGAGGAACACGGGAATATATAAATAAACCTTTGATACGATTTGACGATAAAAATATTTCAAGAAAGATGATAGGAATCCTTCAATATTCATGCACGTTCAACCGGAACGATATTTCGGTATCGACAGATTTAACAATTTCTTATAAAAAACTTGTAGAACTTGTTTTTTCGTAATGCTACACAAATGTGAATGTTTTTTATCATATTTTATACGCATGATTCCGCCAAGGGATCAAGTCTTCGATAGACTGACGGTAATTTCATATTAGAAACTTAATTCTGTCATCAAGCGCTTGTCGGAGGCCTAGTTAGGCCTATACTAGCCCAATAAGGATCCTGACAGGTCTTAGACCTCGGAGGAAAATATCTACTAAGGGTAACTTGGATCGGGTTATGGGAGCATCCTTACCTCGAGGATCAAAGGTAAACCTAGCTTAGTTTAACAGTCCTAAATTTGGCCCTTTGATATAACTTTGAGCATTGTTATACAATAGTTTCACGGATCACTAAATGTGTAGTTTGTGGCGCTCTTTAAAATCCACCAGGCAATGTTGAAATTTCCCGGTATTAATTAATTATTCGAAACACACATGGGCTCGACATATTACACTGATAGGCTGGTTCATCCTAATATAATGCCGTAGGAATTTTTCATTCAGCTTTGTTCCAATTAATGGGATTATTAGTTACGTGAGAAGAATATGTCTATGCAATTTTCATTTCAATTAAATTTCCTCGTGTTCACGACTACTTAACCTTCTGGATTACTTTTAATTATTTCAATCGTCATGCTGTTCTATCCTACCTATTATGCTGATTAAACAGTGAATGAAAGTAAAATAATAATCGTACCACTCCGCTAGTCCAAGTCCAAATTGGGGACTTTGGAACTACCAATACCTGCTTTAGCCTTACTCAATCCGTTCTAATAATAGTATTTCAATAGAATTACATACATTCTATGTATAATACGTTTGGAATTCACTATTATACTAACATATACATTGCTGAACTGAAATTGCATTAAAAATACCTGAATGCATTTTGACCTTAATGAGTGAATTCTTAATTAATTATGTCCCCATGCAAGCACGATACGAGATTTCGAACAGATCTTAACGAAGCTATGTTATGTTAGTAATATTGTTATTTGAATCTCAATTACGTCCCTTGATCTCGATATCATTTTCTCTTTTTCACGTGATAGATCAAAAGTGAGATATAAGAAATTTCCAATCTTTTGGTTATTTTCTTGTAAAATTTCAACCAGAGAGTCTGAATACATCCTAATTCAGTTGAATGCACTAGAATCAAACTGTACAATCGGCAAGGTTGTCCTGGTTTCAACAATCTGAAAATCTGTATCGACAGTCCAGTTTCCCTTCAGCTTTGACTGACCATCTCCTGTGTTCCGGTTCTCTGGTTCTTGAGTTCCCCAGTCTACCAGTCCCCCCTCGATTCTCTAATATCATAGACCCCACTGAGAAAAACGATCGGCGTAGGCGCTGATTTCATCGATTTTTAGAAGCGCTTGCGCGTATCATCCCTACGGGATTCATTGAGGATTTTTATTTCACACCGTTGCACAAGATCAGCACTGCACCCTCGTCCCGCACATTGACACAGATGAGCATTTACGCGGTTCAATCGCATAACGACCAATCCAATAATTATGCAGCGATGCACGTTCTCTCTGCACCGCTGGAATCTATGGAAAAATCTTCTGATCGATATGCGAGTCTTTTAATCGACTATCTGTATATCCTTCAAATACATTTGTGCTTTCGAGTATGTACATACATTGCGCTCAAAGCGCCGCCACGTGGCTGATGCCATAATTGCAATATTTAATTATTACGGAGTAAAATCGAATTTCGATTCGGCCTGATTCTTATTTGGGAAGTTCGTATTCATACGACAGTTTTACGAGATGCTGTGGCCATTTTATTTATTATCTCCACTAATTCCTCAGCCATCTCATAATCGTTGAGAATGGTCCGGTGATCTGATTAACTGCGTCGCTAGAATTGACACACGAATACTCCCGCTTAAACGATATTAAATACCTACGCACGGTCCGATTCGCTCGGAAAAGTCAACGTGAATCGTATAAAAAGTTCTCGTATTTTTCGCGCGTTATCAAGAATTCTCACGTGAAACGTTACACTGCCATTATCGGATATTCCTCGAGTGTTTTTGTGCATCCAAAGTCTTTTCACAGAGCATAGACATATACGCATTGAGTTCGCGTATTACACACTCCAAGGGAGATCAATATAGTTGAATAATAAAAAAAACCAGTGGCAATGGAGGAATCGTAACGAGTAACCTGCACCTGTGCTAAACTATATCCGGTCTTAAGGGTCTTTTACGATGAACAAATATCTATCGATTTTTTGCTGGTTCATTAATTTCAAATGGCACCGCTACTATCATACCATGCAAAGCATCCTGCGTGTGTACAGGGAAACAAAGCGGGATAAAAGGCTCCCGTGACATAAAGCGCAACATCGGCAACCTTCGGAAATCATCTCGGAGAAGAGTTTTCCTTTTTTACGATGAATCGTTACAGAGCCGGTATATAATACGAGAAAATACAAATCGCACTATTTATCTACTTTGACAGGCTCGGATTAACATCCACTGGTTCTAAAAGTAGACTCATGCAATTAGTCTGTTTTTTTTACATCGTCTTAAAATATATCATGAAGATATTTTCATCTGTCGTATTTTTTGCAATATTTCTCACGTGCTGTACTACAGTACACTGTAACAAGAGTACAATCTTGTAACGAATGAAATTTTGTTAAAATTATCCCGTCACCGTCATGATCTCTTATTCTCAATACAGAACATACTTAATACGTAGTCAAAAACAAAACTCGAATCTGCTTGGAAGGATTTATAATCTGCCAAATTGTTCGACAATTGTTTCGAATTGTGCCTCATAGTGAGACGTCGATTTTTTCCCTTGGAAAAGCAAGTTTGAGTAAAGTCATAGGCTGGCTTTGTTTCCCATCACGAAGCCATGTGAAATCTTATCGAAACTTTGAAAGTCTAATTGAATTTCATATTAAATGTATCAATCGTGACTTTATCCTTACGGCTTGTTATCGCTTTTTGGAAAGATGAAAAAATATGATCCTAAAATTTTTTTATTCTCAAACGTACTTCGTATCACTTTTCGTTATGTCGAAATAACACGGTCCTGACAGACGAATCGGATCGATGCGAAGTTGATCTCAAAAAATATAAAAAGTATGAAAGTGAAAAGACAAAGGACACTGAAGTAATGCCATATCTATGTATACTGTATGTATGTACATGTGCTAGGGTTGACTGCTGCACGTATATTCGTCGGTAGGTATGTGTACTTGTATAGGTTGGGTGTGGCAGATGGCGCCATGACTAGAAATTTCTTTATATGAGAAATGCTGCGAGCCGTTGTTCCAGAATTCAAGAATTGAGATGACGAGCTTGTAGGGTGAGAAATACTGAAAGTTTTAGCTTTCGAAAAGTATGTGAGGGTTCGATTATCATAACTCATAATGGCCATAATGCAACATGAAACCACAAATATTTCATTCAATAAAATGATCGAACTAACATATCTAGTTTATAGTCCTACCATTATTATTTGAAAGAAACTTACTTTAGACAATTATAAAATAGATCATTTTAATGTAGATTGTAATATATGTTATTTGCATTTGTTTTACTTGAAAGTTATTTTTTTATATTTACAATTTTCTTACTAATTTACTGTGTAGGTAGTTCTTCTGTGTTACCGTTAAACAGAGTATTTTCATTACGATGATCCTCAATTTTGTTTGATTCCATAAAAGACAATAGCGATTACACAAAAAAGTAGAGTAACGTCATTGTATTTCTGGGGATTATTTTATATCTTTTTATGCATCAGATAAAAAACATAAAACTATATCATTCGTTGTAACATAAGTACATAAAGGAAAGTGTACCTAAGTTTGATCGATTTATTGACGAGTCTCACAATCAGATCTGATTTACGACTTTGTCGTCACGTGATAAAAAATAGGCTTCTTTTTTTTAAGAAAGGTGACCTTCAATACTAATATCAAATCCATCCTCCTCCACTTGTGATATCCTAATGGTACTTACAAGTGGACTTTTACAGTTTAAGCACAGAAGTCACAGTTTATTTGACTAAGGCCTGATTTTTTAAATTCTAGCCGATCAGCTTGTTGGATTTTACCTTTGATTTCTGCAGAGTTAAAATTTCATCGTATAATTCATTAGATCTAGTTTCGTGTAACATGAGCTGATATTAACTTGCCTCTTCGGTCCTACAAAGTTAAAAGCTTTTTTTAACTGTCTTTAGTAAACGTATCCCGCTGAACTTAAGCAAGGAATTAGCATTCGTTGTTATTATTATTCATTATTTATATCACAGTAAATCATGACCCTTTTTTTTCATGAATTCGAAACTTTTTCATTGCACCATTATTATTGACGTGTAAAATGTTAAATAATGCCAAAGTTAAACCGTTTGTCTCAAATACCACAGTATTTTGTGTTTCCATAAAGTGTTACCATTTTCTACATTAAATTTTGTTATTAACGCCTTGATCTCCAAATTAACTTAAACAGAAGTCGTTAAGGTACAGTTGCTCGAGGGGAAATACTTTTTTTAACAACTTTTTTTTTAACGCTCCGAGCGTTAAGTTTCTCTGGCCTATTCGAAAGTGCTCTAATGTCGGACAGAACGTGTTCACTGCGTCTTAAAGGCTTAGAGGGTTGAATTTAATTTTTTAAGACGACAAAGAGCTCCATTCGATAATTAAAATGGAATCGACTCAAAGCTGTTTTACTGGAATGACATGTCGAAGAATCATCATCAACCATCTGGAAATTTCGGTCCATTGATATTTTCATATTCATCAGCTGTTATTGTCTATTGTAAGTACTATCCTATGTAAATTGTTGCTGTATTTTTTATCATATACGCATGCATCAAAGAAATCAAAATACTTTTGCATAGTTTAATAATGCAACTGACAATGAGTTGACTTTCGGAACGGAGGTCGTGCACTCTAAGTTTAACAATGGTTACTTCAACGAACAAGGATGAAAACTAAAAAGCTTCGACCAAAAGAGAACGTGGATGCTGTAATCCCGGGGTAAAGTAGGATAATCCAGGATTGATGGGCGTCTCTGATTCTTTTTCCTTTCTTTAATCTTTTCTATTCCTGTCGTTCCACAAAAGCCTAACTCATGCTCACCAAGAGACAGATAGATATTATAGTTATACCAGATGTTGCTATTCTTGAGTGTCCTGTTTTTATTTCTATCCTTTTATTTTTCCTTTTGAAAACATACTATAACTTTTAAATCAAATCTGTCGTTTTCCGATGAAAGGTTAAAGGAAACGCGAAGCAAAAAACAAAATCAGCTTCGATTACAATAATCTTTCTTTAGATTTATTCCTGTCCATGGAATTGTCAAGTATGACAAGATACCACTCGAGGATAACAAGTGCCATTACAATTTGATAATAATGCCTGAATCTTATCTTCTAATCATTTTCCAAAAAGTTTTATCGACAGACAAGAAATACGTTACAGAAACGAAAAACCAACCAATTTACAATGCTTACCAAATATTTGCCGTATACACGAAAGGACAAAAGCATCGTCAACTTTAAACCATTTCGCATGCTCGTAGCTACTTTGTCATATGATTTACAACTTCGAAATTGGTGACTTTAGAAGAGAACACATTGACAATATTGTCTTCGTAAGCGACCAGCATTTCATGATATCGGAAGAAATTCATGATCGAGTAAGGTAAAAGTTGCGAGCAGAAGGACTATCGATGTTTCAACAGATGGAACGAACAGTTCCGATAATTGTCATTCCACTAACAAGTTAATTTATCAATCCATTCAGACTTCACTGTTCCACCATACGGTCCTGGTTGTGGTCAAGTCAGACTTCAGGTAGTTGGCAATAGTCTAACAGAGAGTACTTCGGTAGTGGGTAACCCTGTAGTGTCAGGGACAATCCCACGCTTGGGTGAGCGAGTAAAGCGATCATCTGTCACTGGTGCAAACCGTTGTGACCCTCTGCCTGACCCCAGTTTGATAATTGAGATTTAGGTTAGGGACGAGACGTACAGAACAGTAGCAGGGAACAAGAAGTGTCGTAGATCCTGCAGGAAGCATTCTTGTAAACTTCAAGGTACAATGCAAGGAGCCGTAGTTCTCTTGGTATAAATTAAGTTTATACACGTTAGATATGTAATGAATGTATATATATGTATATGTATAAATATATGCATATACTCCTTATATAACATAATGGCTATGTATATAAATCTTCCTGCGACTCGTTATGACTTTTGTCCGTTCGTCACAGACTCTCGATACTTTGATCGTTCTGAAAATACTATGTGCTTAAGTAATGGGATACCCTGTGATTTTTCAAGGAGGGTTATGATAATGTATTACGGTTACTGTAATATATTATGCCGAAAGTTTCTATGGGTCTTCTGAACGTATCACACTTTGCCTCAGGGACACATTGATATTCGTAGAGTTATTGCGCGTTGTTGCGTGTATATTCTAAGCTTCGCGTGCGAATAGATCACCAAGCTTCGTCGGGGCGCTTTTTCATACTTCATAGATCTCATTTTTATGTTTCGTTGGTTATGTATTTTTTGGAGTGAATTTTGCATCCCGTGAATATTTGCAAGCTTGGATTGATGTAGATTAATTAAAAAAATTTTTTTTTAAGTGTTATTTATTGCCAAGAAAAATATTTGTTATGCCAAACGTAATGTCCATGTTATACTGCTTTAAAGTTTATGTTTTTATATTATAATACAATGGGATACACGTTTAATTATTACATACAGATAACTGCCGGCATCGTTGTTTCGCCTAAAAAAACTGACTGAAGTTCCCTTCGCATGGTTCGTTTGCGAGACTCATGAATAAATATTAAGCTAGGATAAACTCGAAGGATGCTGAAGTCGGAAAATGCGTGGATTATTCTCATAGGCCGTGTTAGGTATGCAATGCTGATAGTTACACCCGAAACTTGGCAGCCATGTTAAAGCAGCAATTGCGTATCCCGTTTGTATCAGACGCTTGATATTATCGGATATGGCCAATTCGATGCTCGATTGATTCACAAATTTACGAATTTTGAGCGGCCACGTTTGCGATTTCTTCATGCTTTTCTGCCAACTGTGTCTGATTTCATTCGGAATCATTTCACTGATCCCACCGCATATCCCTAGTAAGCCTGACAGGTATATCTATATATCGATATATAGATATTTCCGTTCATCCGAAGATAACCTCCTCGATCCCCTTTCTGAAAAGATTAAAATTCCTAAGAAAAATAGCCAGTTTACATATTACCCACGTGAACTAGCGATTATAAAATTTCCAATGTAACATAAGAAAGTCCTTACTATCCATCTGACTGATAATAATCGATTTCCAATATTTATCGAGCATCTCGTTTCTCGTGCCTCGAGGCGGCATTCTCTCGCTCGATAGCACATCGAAAATTACTCAGCAATATCCAAGAAGTTACCTTCCTGTTACTAAATTGTTCTCAACCCCCTTCTGGATCTTGAATCATGAGGCAAGATCTACAAGAAATTCTGAATCGTTCTCCAAGCATAGATCGACCTACCACATATGTATGCATACTGTAACCGATCTCCCTAAGAGTAGAGATATTCTGGCCGTGCGGCGGTATGCTCGCAGAAGCTTCGCAGGGTGGCTAAACGAGGATCCTGGTGGGGATCGTCGGAGGTTCGAGGTTGGTGGGCTCGGGGAACGACTGTAGGGAGCACGATGGTGGTGGAATAGCTGGGGGTTGAAGCAGCTGAGAGGCAGTACGAGTAGGTCAGAGCGTCAACCACAGCGAGAGTCAGCGTTTGCTATAGTTCATCCGAACATCCGTATCTCTGGTTACCAAAAACAAACCACATATTTCTTCCGCAATCGGTCGCACATGGTATAACGAGAAGATCACTTTTCAAACTTCCTCAATACGGAAGTCAGAAGTACCGAAGAAGAATCTCTCCTCCGATACATGAAAGGAATCAAGAAAAAGAAAGAGAAAGATGAAGAGAACCTCTTTCGTAGAAAAAAAAATTTGTAACATTGTTTCCTGCAATTGGATTTCGACTGTATTGTGCTATTTTGAATCAACCTCTAAAGCTCTGCCCACACTCGTCAACCATTGTTCCTGCTGTCAACTAGTCGCGTATACATGAACGTGAAAGATTACGTAAACTGGTGCCAAGTCTCATCCCGTGTATGTTTCGACTCGGAGTTTATAGGAAATGAAACTCGCCCTGTACATTAACTGTTCGCGGTTCAAAGCGAAACGACGTCATGATGTTGATTCAATGTCAATGACTGAATGACTCGCAAGCTCCGCCACATGGATATCAACGTGGAGATCACGTCGATGAGTTCTACTCTTTATATTTTAACTATAACGATAATGTGCCAAGTGTCTTAAAACGCGTACGATAGAATGATTTCAATATACGTTATTGATGCTTCACATTGATATAGCTGAAATGTATGTACGCGCTCGTTGATTATGCTGTTGTGTATAAATAATAATAATAATATTTGATAATTTTGATCGTCGAGACACGGTGAGTGATTGTTGGTTGGGTGTAGTTTGTACAGGGAGTTCATATTTCGTAGGTTGTAATTGTTGCTGTTATAAACTTTGTGAATGATATTGAAATGTTGATTATGTGAGTGTTATATATATCGCGCTATTAACGTTTAATGTACGCAAAGTTTCCGCAGGCCTATATGTACATGTTCATTTAACGTTGCACAAACAGTTTAACGAGTGTGCTGCGCGAGACGAAATATTAAATCAATTTGTTCGTTATTATTGGGTTGTATATACGAGATTGATAAGAGTTATATCGTACGAACGAAGAGGATTTACCGTGCTTCCAGAATCACGAATTTTTCATGTGAATTAAGTAAACGAATTATTCTACAGGGTTGTGTCGATTATTTGCTGTAAATACGACTTTGTGAGATTCTGTGAAACTATTGGAAGATAGTGCTTTTGCTAATGTCGTTAAAGAACATTTAGGAAAATAACAATACTTGGTCGAAAAAAATCTTCGAGTAGAAGAAGTTTCAAGTTTATTCGTAAGCGTATAAGAAAACAACGGTTAGTGCTATTTCGTGTTGTAATTCGAATATTAATAAAATTGAAAGTGTTCGAAGTTACGCGCGGCGACTTATTCTCAATGGTACTTCTTTTTTTCTTAGTGATCAAAAACGAACAAGTGATTTTCAACTTGTCCGAAAGTGGGTCGTGTGACGGTTTGCAAAAAACGAGACCTGGGAAACATTGGTGCAAGAAGAAAGTGCAAGAGTAAAGATAAAATGGGATACCTCAGATCGTGTAAGTACACCACGAAGATGCGCTAAGAAGTAATCAATGAAATTCGACGATCCACTGTTGATACGAAGAAACGTGTAGAAGACTTTCTGGTACGAGTTCAGCAATTACTGGATACTAATCTATAAGTGCAACGTTGCAGTAATCGATTAGGACGATCGTAAATTTCACATAAATAAAGAATTTCTTTGAGAAATCAGGTTTTTATCATTAAAATTAATATTCAGACGAGAGTTAATAAAGACTGGTCGCGATAATTCCTGGGATTCAAAATGGAGGTCGCAGCATCGGCTATGTTGGACGGATTGAAAAACAATCGAATCAGCAAGTTGGCACTATCGCGCTTCCTCTCGCAAAGCCTGTAAGTAAAATATTACGGCGCGGTATTTGAAAGAAGGCTTAATTTAAGCTCGGATTAAAGCTTTCCTTATTTAAAATTCGTTTTTCTGCGATTGCCGAATTTCAAAGTAATACGACGATTTTAAATTAAGCCCTCATTTAAATGCCAACATCTTAAGTACTAAATATCATAGTATACAACGGACCCCTCTTTTTCCAATTATTTTTCCCTGTCGAAGTCCAATCGACATAACCAATAATAATGACATTTCCAAACCCAATCATGCCTTGCATTAATTAATCTCATTGTCTATATATATTTCTCTGTCGGTTTGTGACATGATTGTAATCCTTTCCATAACAAGCCCGTCTCTCCCAACCCCCCTTTTTTGACGTATATAAATCATTGATATCCCTTATGATTATGTACACCGTATACAAAATCTCCGTTACAGAAAAAAAAGACCAATATTACTTTTCCATTAGATAATTCACATCTCACATTTTCAAGGTATTAAGGTCAAACATTTATTTTAATATGTCATGCAATTCCTTTGCATTCAAAATCGTTTTACTAGAATGCTGATTAGTTGCCTATGAGACTGTATTAAATTAAACTATTTAGCCCAAATATACAGGCTATTCTGAAAGACATTCTCTGTTACGGAATGTCAGGAATGTACCAACCATTTATAGAGCACCATTGTTACATTCCGAGTACAGTGTTAATTTTTGCTCGTGTGGTAATGTTGTTACAGCTAAATTCTGAGAGTCAACAATTTAAAGACAAGCCGTTTAACGTTTTTCCGGCCATTTTAACATTTTAGCCCGAGCAAAATGTGTGTTTTCCTCCATACTGTATATACAATGTATGGGGCATCCGTCAGATACTTCCTGCGCGCATCTAACTCTTGTATAAATATGCATTGCGTAACGTGAATTAATGTAGCACACATACATGCATCTAATACGCGTATGACGTTCGCAAGGCGAACAGCCATGCTAATAAGTAAATATTTGCAGCTAATGACATCGTGGTAATACAAGCCAGCTATGGTATAAAAATGTTATACTTGTCAAACATATAGGACATTAAACGAATTACGAGTGCCAGGAATACCTTTGTTATTGTTGATTTTATATAATGGATGGTTAATTTCTGGAACAAATTGTATATAGGTACTGTCATTAGTAATAATGAATCAATGAATTATTCAAAGTTCGTCCCTTTGTCTTGTTTATATTGTGAAATATTACTATGACATATTTTATTATTAAATTCGTATGAAGAGAATGTATGTACGAAATAATAATGTGTTTTATTTCCGCGTCGAAAATTTAACAATGTTTCGAGCTTATACAATTTCAATTGCTTTGTTGCTCTGTGGGTTTGCAGACTGAAGTGCAACCTTAGTTTCAGGTCACAAAATCCTACAGGGAAATTTTTGAGACCCATACTGGGTTTTTAATAAGAGCACGTAAATATAGACTGAGACATGAACAGCCTGATGAAATATAATTAATTAACTAATATTCATATGTAAACACGAATGCTAATCCGAAGATCTTTTAGACCGAATATTCATTTACACCAAAGCCAGTGACCAGCGACCAATGGGCAAGATGCTGTGTAATGACTTCCTTCTGTGAATCTTTAATTAAATATCTGAAAATTCTATTCGGTATTTCCTTGTGAAACATTCGGATATCTTGTTCTTGATTGATTTACCAGGCCGGTTTGTCTTTCATAAAGGTATATTGATTTCATATCCCAAAAACATTATTGAATTTTTTTCTTATCAGTCTATATTATTGATTAGGTATCGAAGGAAATTGCTGTAGCAGTTAATGACTTATGTGAAACGCAAGTACATCATTTGTATCGCATTAGTGGTCTTTGGTGTGACCTAATATCAATTTCCTGGATAAATCATAAGATGTCTGTTGTTTTACATTATTAAAAGATAGAGCGTGCGTGTGTTGGATTGATATTGTTTTCGCAATATTGGCGTATGTAGGAACTTATAACACTTCAAATTTATTTCCGAAAAATTTTGTATACATATAATCAATACGAAAGAATGGCGAATACATTTTTCAGTTTTTCTGTTCATATTATTCATAATTAATACAGTAATAGTTTATTTTTTTACTACAATGTATTATACAATAATTAATATATTTATATCTATAAGATATTATTTTAAAGATTTTTTAAATAATTTAATAACTTTATAATTGCGAGTATTCAAAAACGAAAACATAATAACGCGCATTGAGCGTTTAATTTCTATATCAAAAAGTTCACCTGCTTCGTCACTTGACAGTTGATTCGCCCTCTAATCTTCTAAGTGTCTTATGATTAACTGACATTGCTAATTGGAGCCTAACAGTAGGATTTTATTGTGGATGATTGAACCTTTCTAATTTAGCTTTATAAAACGAAAAGTAAATTAAAGAAGAATTAAATTACGTCATATCAAACTCTATAGCGAATCTGTTCCGTTCGCAACAAAAAAATAAACCCATAAAAAGTAGTTGGTTAAAAAGAAATGTCCATTATTTAAAACATGTTATGACAAAGCATACTCACGAGTACCAATAACAATGAACAGGTAGGTATTTCATAATCTCAAAATCTTGCCGTCAATTTATTACATAGGCATTTAACTTTTGCACCAGGTGATTACTTTCCAAAGAATTTTTTTTTTTTTTATAAACTGTATTATTGAAATAGATTTTCATGTTCCATGTCGACATAAAAATGATCGTTGTCACCTAGAATTATTAATATTCTCTGCAATACCTTTAGTGAAGTAAAATGCAGTCTTTATTCTATATTGAAAGTACAATATCACGATTCATTGTGCGACTTGTATCCACGTAAATTTTAAGAGCCGCAAGGCTTCACGTCAATCATCCGGCAAAGTGGAATGGAGATCTCGACAAGAAAGCGTTAGAAATCTGTTTGCATTGGAACAAGAAAAACCATCTAACGAATTCGCCAATACTACTGTAGTTTACGAACAAAGCTATACAATGATAGCGGACAATACAAGAACGCGAATGTCACTCCAGGGGCTTTCGAGTATTCTTCTTGCTTCCGTCATGTGACAAAACGCTTACATCACCATATTTTTTTTCTTTTCCATTTATTTTTTTTCCACCGTTTTTTTTTAATAGTCTCGTTTTTCTCTTTCACGAACCTACACCGTCCACAAAAATGAGGATACGTTGACGTGCGATCCCTCGGAGAGATAGCGACTGACAACGCATAAACGGTTGACTCGCTATTCGCTCGCTGAAGGATTATGGTATAATGCCAATGATATGCTTTCTCTGCACGTTATGTTCACTCGAGTCTATCTAAGTGAAATCTTATTTATATCACGCAGGTTTCCGCTCAACGATTTGTCCTTGTAAAATACGTGGATGGAATAGTTTTTTTCTCTCCTGGGGTGCTTTTTTTATTCATTTTATCTGAAGTAGAAAATTATGAAAAGTATACATAACGTGCAGTTACTTTTAATTCGATTTTTCTGCATATTCATATTCAATATGGTGTATCTAACTAGGTGGACAGTTGAGATATAGACCTACGTAGGATTGTGCGGTCGCTGAAAATAAATAACATACCATTTTCAATGTATATGGTACACTGACACTTTGGACTGTTTTAACGAATAATGAGTCTATTGGAATTCATTATTTGGTATAGTAGCGTTAAAAAATTCTAGGCTTGTGTCATTTTCCATATACCTCGCATTGGTTGAACAAAAGAGAGCCGATAAATCATATAATTATTTTAACTTCGGATAAACGTAGTGAAAGATTTTCTTAAAAAAAAATTCAATCGTTTCTGCAATGTACGAATAAAACAATAGTTTAATGCAGAAAATCTTTGAAGATGAAATTTGTGTATTAAAGAAATTTTTTTTGAAATTCTTCAAGGCACAAATTATTGTATGTGCTAATTTGATCTAATATTAAAACTGATCTTCTCGATCCTGGTACATTGTCTTAAAAGAATGAAATATGCATTAATTTAAGCAATTTCATAATTCCACCGTTAAAAGTTAAAAAAAATCAAACAATTTAAAATTATTTTACAGAAACTTAAAATATGTCAACTTAATAGTTTATATAACGGACGATTCCTGCTCTCTATTTCTGATGTGTTATAAAGATCCACATACAACTACCATGTCTAAAAGATTGTTTTGTCCTCCGGAAAAGTTTGAAGCCATGTATCACAAACATAATCGCGCGTACGATACGCAGTTTGTATGCTCACAACTTTTTGCACGTTTCATTACCGCGCAAAAGAACAAATTGTTCTTTCCCCTTCTCCTGACAAAACTTTACTTTTGATATCGACCTAACCTGACATTCTGCATGCAAACTAAAAGTTTCTGTGAAATAGTTGCTAGTGGTCCAAATAAGAAAGCTTAGATAAATATTCATAAGGTAACTGCTATTCTGTAGAATCTATGTCGATAAGATGGATGAGAGAGTCTGTGAGAGTAATAGACAGGTGGAAATGTGAATTAAGATGAACGAGGATGATGCATTTTAAAATTCGAACGAATGGGAACGAATAACTCATAGAATACGAATGATCATAATCAGTGAAAATTGTGGATGCTTGGTCGATGGAATAATTGCATAAGATAGTAAAAACCAATCTGAATGACGTTGCGAGTACGCAAAGTGTATGCGACAACTGGATCTGTGAACTGAAACTGGACTTGTGAAGTGAAAATAAATTGCGAAAGATAGAAAAATTATAGAATACTAGTATAAGATTGGACTAACTTTCTGCAATATTGAATCGATAATATTTACACATCGGTAAAATTTGTTTCATCGAAAAATAATGTACATTCACATTTTAAATGATATAAAAATATTTTACAAAAATTTACCGCTTTGTCGATCACTGAAAATTCGTAATATTACAGTATCTTTTCAATAAACTCACGTGAAGATTTTCATAATTAAAGTCTCTTATATCAAAGATGTTTGACAGGATATATTATATCTATCAGTATACTATTTAATATTACCTTCAATGTGTATATCATACATGGTAAACTAAATTCAATTACATTCTACTACATGTTTACATGTTACTCATCGACATCAGGTTGGTATCTAATTATCATATGTCGATACAGGTACCAACAGTATCATCATAACACGTCCAAAGATAATTCTAATACCAATCAATATGGATGGACCTTCAGTTAAATGATAAATTATGAAAATATGTCAAAAGCTTCCCAAGTAGAAAAAATGTATATGGATTATATACAATCTATATACAAAATCATATATAGAATTGGGCATATATAGTCTATATATAATATAGTTATGCAACCGCGAACATTAATGTCGATAATCGACTGGCACTTATTCGCCGCAAAATATAAATTGCGAACGAGCGTGCAAAACGTAACGTTAATATTACATGCAGCTCGGCCACACCCAAGCGACAAAAATCATAACTATTTTCCTAGAGGCTTCACGGTTGACGAGCGACCGCAATTTACCGAAGCTTTTCTAACTCTTGGACCTTCGATGTAGTGAGTATAAAGCCTGCGAACTTATCGTTAGCCAAGCTTCAGTCCGCATTGTTAATCTTAATGAGTTCCGCGGTGGCAGCGTTGTGGTTCTACTTTCGATACAAGTTTTCGTCATATTGATATTGCATTTCTGTACTGATAATATTCAGAGAAACTTTCTTTTACTGAGCTCACACCTATTATACATATAATGCATCCTGTGCATTGTGCACGGGTGCAGGCATAAGATATCGTTATTATAGGAGCGGTATAAAGTTACCCTCTATAACAGTAAATTGTGCTTTTCGTTCAGTATATACGCGTAATATCATAACGATTATTGCACCAAAAGTAATATTGAAATTTTTTAATTTTATTTCGTATATGGCTAGGGTCCACAGAATCAGACAGATGTAACTCGTGAAATTAAGAATTTTTAACACTAAACATACCGACAATTTTTTATAATCGGATTTTTGGCTTTAAAACGGTCTAATCACCGGTCGATGGTACGTTTAGTGTTAATTTCGTTTGAAAATTATCTGAAAAGAAAAAATGGTTCTTCATGTTTACGTACACTGTTGTGTCCCATCCCGATAGCTCTAATACTGCAATCTACACCGTAATTGTTCACCATACAGTGGTATCTCTTCCGGTCAGACTTTGTGAAGATAATAACTCAGCGTTACATAGGTCATATAATAGATAAGCTCTAGGTGGTTTCACAGAACGAGCTTCTATTAGTGCTTTCTATACCATCCGCGTCATATATATTCTACCTGAAGACTTTCGTGAGCTGTTTAAATATTATATTACCAGCAGTATTAGTAGACGTATATTAGAAAGTTGAAAGCTCGAAATGGAAGCTGTTGTGAGTTATCACCATTGGTGCACCATAAAGTGAAATTCGCAGAAGGCAACAATCAAATGAAAGGTTGTTCATAATCGTGGAGGTTAGTAACGATTGCCGGAACATCTATTACACAATTGCATTAGCATGATGTCAGAGCAATAGTATTAGCTGTGTATACATATATTGAATGCAGCCGGGTGCATAATATGGTATGACAATTAGAGAACTGTAATAAATTTTACGGTACATCAGATAATCGTTCCTTGAGGATTACATGTAATGTGCGAAAGGGAATTCAATATGTAAATTTAGAGTATTTATTATAACTATATAGACACATATGTATATATGTATATACACGTACATAGGACACTTTTATTTTGTCAGCACAGGTCAATTTCGAAAGCTCTTTGATCTTCTTTCAAAAAAGAAAAAAGAATTAGAAGAAATTGTACATGTGGAATGCTTAACAAGATGGGTCTTTATTTTTTTTTTATTCACGTCTTCTTTACCATGCAAATGTAACTAAAACTTTTCTACGAGATAAATTGAACGGGTAAGTACATACGTATACTGCTCATGTGACAGTTTCATTCGATCACAAGGGATGCTTGGGTTATATTACTGGAGCATGACGCTGACGATAAACGAAGGTAATACCGGAAACGCCATATCCAGTTGCTCAAAATTAGTTCAGTCGATCTACTGAAGTTTCTTCATGCGTCTCACGGTACTGTGGATTCTTGCAGGCGTCAGATTCTGTACTTTCGAGTTGGCGACTGTCGATAAGGTAGAACAGTGTAAGCAAAGTGAGTCCGTCGGTAAATCATCCCTTTCAAGATTAAAGGGAACGTTTTTACTGTTGAAAATCTTAGGGAGTACCACTTGGTAATACACTTGCTCATTGATATTTTGAAAAATGAGTTATCTTATAACTTGAGAACAAGAAGTATTAATTTAGAATTTAATAGCTCATATTCGTTCATAATCAAATCTTTAAATCCAAAACTAGCATAACGATATATCGTTTATAATTTACCAAATATTTCTCAGTAATGAATATCATGAATTTTTGAGTTGATATTAAAATACACTATCCGTGGTATAAAGAAAGTATATAAGTAACTTGATAATTTAATTTTACAATTTGCACTTATTTAAAGCTTAACATATTCGAGAGTATAAAGTAATTTCTGGAAATATAACCTGTCTCAATTGTTCTCAAAAATTCATTACAAAATTTTATCGCGATTATTACCTTTATTTTCGCAGAGATAACGATTGATGAGTACACGTATAGTTTTCCTATGTGTTTCTAGCATCTAAAGAACATTATATAATTAATGATTAGCCAAATGAATTTTGGGGGATGTGCCAACCTGCCATGTAATTCGAAACTTTACACATAAAACAATCCAAACATTGCTCAAATAACATTATTTCTCATCGACATCGTTTCTATATATACGTATACCTATATATCCATCTATCTATTTCGCATTACGAAAGACATGAAAAAACGTTCAACAACGTTTGTCTGTTGTCGTAGATCACTGTCATAAGAAACATATAACAGTTTTAATTATAATGTTTACTAAATAGATGATCATCGTTTTATCGCACATTCGCAAAATTTACCATGCGATACCACTGTGATAAATGAAATTACACCGTGGATCTCACCGTTTTCCGTATTTAAATGAATTTTCGACTTTTGCAAGCACAACATGTATTCCACGTATATAAGAATGCAGATTCAATTACATTTAGGAGAAGTAGAAAAAAAAAAAATTTCGCAGAATCAAAATACTCGTCATAATCCGATTACCGTTATGCATTTCTTCAATATAGTAGTGCAATAAATATCACATCTCGCCTATGAACTTACCGCATGCAAGAAAGTATCGGTATTTATATATTTTGTGACGTGATTTTTTGAATCACGGTCACAAGGCGACTCCGGCTACCGATACAGCTATCGTTCTCGACTTCCGGCTCCCTTCGGGTCGCCACCCTGATCAGAAACTATGCTCTCGGGTTGGTTAGCGTAGATATGCCAATGCTCTCGGACGATTTGGTTATGGTTTGGTGAAGG